>APFE030878255.1:0-26050 GCA_000404065.3 Pinus taeda
TGATTGGCCACTTCTCTACAAGAGTGACCCAGAATTCGGCCACACATACCAGACACTCTTGGAGGGTCGGCAGGTTGCAGATTTTCACCTCCAGGATGCCCTATTATGCCACCTCGGTCACCTTTGTGTTCCTTCAAGTGAGCGTGCCAAGATGATTTGGGAAACACACTACAGTCAGGCTGTTGGGCATTTCGGGGTCGAGAAAACAGTGGCAGTACTGCAAAACTATTTCTATTGGCCGAATCTTCGACAGGATGTTGGGAAGTACATCCGATCATGTAATGCCTGTGCCATTGCCAAACCGGCCATTAAGAAGCACGGCCTCTATACCCCGTTGCCTACCCCTAGTCGACCTTGGGAATCCATCTCCATGGATTACATGTCGGGCCTTCCTTCCACTAAGTATGGAAATGACTGTGTTTTTGTGATCGTCGACAGGTTCTCGAAGATGGCCATTATGATGGCCTGCAAGAAGAATATCACAGCAGAAGCCACTTCTAAACTCTTCTTTGAACGAGTTTGGGTGCACTTTGGGATCCCACAGTCTATCATCTCAGATCGGGACAGTCGGTTTCTCAGCACATTTTGGTCCAGTCTCTGGTCAATGTTGGACACCAAACTCACGAAGTCCACAGCCTTCATCCTCAAACTGATGGCCAGACAGAGGTTGTCAATAGGATGATTGTGCACATTCTGCGCATGTATAACTCAAAGCATCCACGCACATGGGACGAGAGCCTCCCCTATGTTCAGCACAGCTACAACCGAGCTCTTCACAGCTCCACTGGCCATAGCCCTTTTCAGGTGGGTTTGGGATTCCAGCCACTATGCCCCATTGATGTGGCCATGCCACTTGCAGCTACTCACATGAATTCAGCTCATGTCCAGTCCGAAACAGATAAGGCCACCAGCTTCACTGAGCGCATCCAACATATTCGCCAGCAGGTCCATGACATTCTTGAGAAATCAAATGCCAAGTACAAGCAGCGACATGATCAACATCGGGTGCCACACAAGTTTCAGGTGGGCGACAAAGTCTGGTTGCATTTGCAAAAGGAACGCCTTACTGAAGCCTATCGGAAATTAAGACCACTCCGATATGGTCCTTACACCATTACTAAGGCTATGGGAGACAATGCATTTGAGCTCAGCATTCCCCCATTCCTTGGCCTGCACCCAGTGTTCAATGTGGACCGCCTTCGGCCATACTTTCCACCATTACTAGACACATCCGACATTGCAGAACAGCTCCAACCCACAGAATAAAATCCAGATTGCGGAGCAAGCTGCAACTGATCGGATCATGGACACACAGATCAAGAACACTCGCCAACAGAATATCCAACTGTATCGAGTTGTCAAAGCAGGCCAACTCCTTCAGCAGGGCAAGTGATTCACCAGGGAACAGGTTCAGCAGAAGTTTCCTCATCTCATGGAGGAGCTCAACGCAATGGGGACCATTGCTTCCTAAGGGGGGAGGAATGATCCAGGTGGATATTGGTGGCCACCTGCCCAGTCCACCTGGACCCCCACCATTGTCTTTCTCAGCTTTTTCAGTTTCCTTGATTGTAGCACAACTTACTATTTTTAGCAGTTTTTCGGGTCCTGAACTTCCGGAGCCGTTTTGAGGCCCTAAACGACGTTTTTTGGGAAATCCGGGGGCAACATGGTGCATGGACCGATGTTGCCCGTTCCAATAATGATAGTGCTCGAATAGATCTTTCTAATGAGCTATTGTACGCGTCAAACGGAGATCATATGCTAAAGTTACGACCCCGGGAAGTTGATGTACAAACTTACCCCCAAACGGGGCCCACAGTTTGGCGTTTCATCTCCTAGGGTTAGGTTTTGGAATGTTAAGGGTTTTTCATTGTTTCTCAACAATAAATAGGCCTTCGAGCCTCATTGTAACACAGTTCAGAGGCATGTAGCAATCACATCTCTTCTCAGAGATAAGCTACCATCGCTCTAGCTAGTTTATTTCCATTTCTGATTGTAAGCATATTTTAGTATTTTCCATTAATGAAATGAAGTATTATTTCCGCTGCATATTGGTGTATATGGTTATCTCTGTAATTTGTTGCGTTCCTGTTTAAATCCGGATCACAATCACATGTACATAAAGTAAAGTGCAGATAGAACATTAAATGATCGACAGAAAACAAGCCAAGACAAGAGACACAAGATGTGGCGGCTAGCCAGGGCCAACCCCACAATGTGTGGGGAAACCCCTTGATCAAATCTTCTTGTATCTTCAATAATTCAGCAGATAGAAATAGTACAATAAATCTGATTTATATCAACACTAGCAAACCCTAGATCAGCAACATCAACATTAGCGGCCTCATCATTAAACTAGGGCAGACGATATCTCACAAACTGACCGTCGAATAGGCATTATTCCACCACCAAAAGTTGCGGCTTCCAGAGGAGGTTCAGATGAACCTACAGCACAGTTTAGATGAAGAGATATTCTAGTCCACGTAGGTCGATCTTTACTTCTGCAGTTGCAGCTTCAATTTCGGCAGCTTCCGGCTTCAAACTAGGGCAGTGGATATCTTGCAAACCGTTCGTCGGATTGACTTGATTCCACCACCAAAAGTTGTGGCTTTTAGAGGAGGTTCAGATGAACCTACATTATTGCTTAGATGATGAGATCTTCTAGTCCATGCAGGTCAATCTTTACTTCTGCAGTTGCAGCTTCGGTTTCGGCAGCTTCCGGCTTCACATGTGTGAGAGAGAGACCCTTTTCTATGCAGTAGAGAAGAAACTCTTTTCTGCACAGTAGAGAGAGAGAGATGTGATGAGATGAGTGAGTCCAAATGAGGAAAATTCCTTTTTTATTTATACACAACGTTGGTGTTGGAATAGATGCAACTGTTGGGCTTCTGAGCCTACATGAGTTGTAGGTCGGCTTGATAATAATTCCATAATCAAAATAAATTCATATCTCCATGAATACTTATCGGAATCGGATGATCTTTATATCAATCCTACACCTCTCGACGAGAGGAATCTAATAAAAATATTATCAGCCATGAATAAGATGACCCACATGAAGTTTTGCCCTGGTTTCCAATTTTAACAATAATATATAAATTTCACATATGTATATATTAAAGTATTCTCATTTTTTAATTTATTAAAACCTCCATTCAATCTCTATGGGAATATTGTTAGTAGTTGTGAGGATGGAGGGTTTAGATATACTTCAAAAGTAATTATAACCTTTTTGCTCTTAGGTTTAATTAAAAAATGTTATAAAACTAAACTAAAATAATTTATTTGTAAAAAAAATTGATTTTGAAATAAGTTATGGTTTTTGGGCATGTCGTCTTGATAAGCCATGTTGTTGACCCATGGTATTGTAACAAAATAATTAAAAGCCTAGATCCATGACATAATAATCAAAAGTCTAGATGGCTCATGGTATTGATAAAACATGGTAGTAGCTCATGGTATTATAATTTTCTTCCCTCCTCTCCCTCTCTATCTCTCTTATGGGTATTGGCCTATGGAATTGTAAAAAAACCTACTTAGAAGTTAATAATATCCATGGTAAATATCCATGATTAAAAATCTTGTCATATTGTAAATATTAAGCTTTCACCCGCTTATTAATTAAATTTATAGATGGAACACATCTATATTAATTATTGCAAATATATTGATTACAATTGAGCCGACCTTACAAATGTTTACTTACATTACATCTACACGTGTGCCCTATGCTAGGTTGTATAATCGGTGAGGGGAAATATTACATAAAATATAACATTACAATAGTATATGTTACCCAATAAATAGTGGTCAAGGGTGGGGGAAATACTAATTAAAATGTAATGTTATTAAATTTTACCTAATATTTGAGGCCACGTCCCACCCTAAATATTACATTCTACTCAATATTTCCCCTCGCTCCTACTAATTTTATAGTTGACTTTGTTTACCTTTAAATTACAAATATAAAGAAAACTTACAATAAAATATTAGATAAAATGTAATAATTACATTTTTCCTAATATTTCCCCACCTCTGCAGAGTGCCAACATATCCATAAAAAAATTTTACCTTTACATGAAATTTTTACCTTTATAGGCTACATGGATTCAACATCATCATTTTCTACAACTAATTATGTATCTAAATATAACATCAAACTAACATGAATTAAGGATAGTTTAATCCCCGCCTTAAATAGATTATATTCCAGAGGAATTCCATGAGTCAATATCATTAATTTTTAAAACCATGGATCAATACCATAAGTCATTTTTTTTTTTATATTTAATTTGTATAGGTTATTTTTTATTTTTTTTAATTTATTTTATTTTCACCAAGTTACAATGTTACATTAACATTAAGTTACACTTATCTACCATATTTTATTTTTATTTTGATCAAATTTCTTGAGATGCAAATATATTTTAAAGTTAAAAAAAAAAAATAAATATATATATATATATATATATTATATTATATATATTATATGATCCCTAAATAAAAGTGAAAATTCAAGCTGACGTTGATTTTTAAAGCAACATTATTAAAAAAAAAAAAAGTAACTTTATGCACAACATCTCTTGCATATACAGATATTAAAGTAATGTTACCCACAACATCTCTTGCATATACATATATTAAAGTAAGAACAACATTAAAGCCAATTTAACAATTATTGTTGATTCAATTTTTTGAAATTCTATTAGTTTTTTATTTTCTAACTCATCAACAATATTTTTTATTTATGAAACTTATTTCAAACTATTAATCACTCTAATGTATATTTCACAATTATGAGTTTGTGTCATCAAAAAGTGTTGTTAGCATGATCAATCCCAATATTGTTCATGAAGGCTTTCTTTGTGAGTAGTTTGGCTTTTTATGACTATAGTGCAACATTATGACAAGGTGGTATGGTGATCTTAATTGATCACCTATGAATGTAATATCGTCTTCATGACCTCTTGCTTAACTCAAGGGAGGGTGTTGAGATATTTTGGCTAATCTTTAATTGTGGCTATGTGTCGAACCATTATGTGAGTACTTGCAACCCTTTATTAGCTTACTTGTGGGTAGTTCTAGGTTGTTGCACCCATTATAATTTATTGCACATTATTGACTTTAGATTTTTTAACTTGGGGCTAGCTCTTAACTCATTTTTAACATCATCTTATTCAAATATGTGTATTCATTCTTTTTCATAAGGGCGCCTATGTTATTTTTCTCTACTTGTTTGCAAGATCCATTAAAGTTTCATGTGCTCATCATTAAGGTGTTTTTATATTTCAATGTGCTTACCTTATTGGATTAGTGTTTAATGGAAAATTCACCATATATCTTTTACCTAGTGATTTCTAACAACCTTGAAGAATTTAGAAGACCTGCCCCTATGTGATTAAGCCCATGTTTAGGCTAAACTCACCCTCGTGTATAAATGACTTTGCAAGGGAAACGTATGCATCCTCAAATAAGAAGAGGATGATGTGCTCTTATTTTCGGAAAGAAGGACATTCTTTGAAAACTTGTCTTCTACATCTTTAAAAATTTAAGATATTTATAGGAAAACAATGAGAAACAATGATCTCTTTGAAAACAACATTGGTATTCCTAATACTACAAATCTCATTGTGCATTATGCTTCACGCTCTTCAACTTATTTATAATAATGGATTGCAAATATTGGTGCAACTACAAATATGAAGAAGTACAAGCAATTTCTCTCATACTATAGTGATTAGCATAAAGGTGAGAAACTATTGGTGGTGACTCAACCCTACCAATCTCTAGGTGTGGCTCCATTGTGAATAAGGAGGCTAAGTATGGCGATGTTCTCCATATTCATAGAGTGGGACCAAATCTCTTTATATTTATTGCATTGCACACATGAATAAAAAGTGGAATTTTGGTCGCAAAGACGGGTAGTTAAAACACAAATGAAAATTTCAAAGTATTTGTTTATGGATGTTATGATAAATCCAAACATATGTACAAGTTAGGAGGGCTTCTTCACCTTCAAAATCAAATAGATTCACTACAATGGTGGGCAATTCAAATGACAACCATCATCTAAATTACACTAATTTTTGGCACTTTCATCTAAATTACGCTAATCCTGGATCATTGAGACTAGAGAATCATCTTCATGTCATTGCGGATCTTCCATAAATCAACCCTCCTCAAGTTCTTTGCAAGGGATATAGGATGGGTAAACATCATCAAGGATCCTTTCCAAAGAAAAATTTGAGACATGCTTCTAAGCCCCCTGAATTAGTTCACAGTGATATTTTTGGGAATCCAAGTGCTTCATTTTTATTAATGATTATTCTTTATTTCTAGTTTATATTATTAAATACAAGGATGACATGTCTAGACTCCAATAAGTCAAACCTCTTGTTAGAGCTCATGCAAGCAAAAGATCAAGTGTCTCTGCACTAATGGGGGAGATGAGTCTAAATGGTAATGCTTTTTGATAGGTTCTTCGTGTTGAAGAAAGTGTAACTAGGTTCGGTCTTCATAAATGTAATTTTGATATTTTTATTTATAAAAGAAAATAAATATTAATTTTTTTTATTTATATCAATGAAATTATTGCTCATTGAATAGGTCTAGCACATGTTAAAGTGCTATAGGGAAGTCAAAGAGTCAAAGGAAATGATGAATACCCTTATGGGCATGTTACACCATGTACATACTTGTACTAGAGTCAAAAGAATACCTCCAAGCAAAGTCACAAGTCTCCTCCATGAAAAGACATCACCAAAGAAGCAAATCCGAAGTGAAAATGATAAGTCAGCCTCAGGTCTACAAGTCGGCCTAGAGGAGGGACAGACCTCTATATATAGAGGTTGTCCACTCCTCCAATGAAAAAGGATCATCACCTCTAAAATCAGTGAGAAAGAAGACGAGTTAAGGGTGAGAAAAATTCAAAGTAAGGAGCCTCTAGTGTAGCAAAGGAAGGAGAAAGTATATTGAACCTTAGAGGACTGTTCTAAGGCCTACTACAGCCACACGTGCGCAGATATAGAGGGTATCTCTACTATCTTAGCAGCGCTCTACTACAGTCATCCATATTTCATTATTTGGGCTAGATAAATAGACCTATAAGGCATCTCACTCAAGCGAAGAAGAAAGAAGACATTCTACTAAGGAATCCCCTCACACGTGTGAACAAATAGGATTGCACTGCTATCATATCAGGCCTACAACTATATCGAAGAAAGAGCTCAGTTGGTTAAAGAGAGAAGGTACTCCTCATATGTGAAAGAGTCCACTAAGGATAAAGGAGGAATATATCTTCTAGAGCTAGAATATCTAGAACTAATATCAGTCGTTGGAAGAAGAACGAAGTGTTGGAAGAAGTAGGACGAAGTGTTGGAAGAAGAAGGACAAAGATTTGACTTTTGCTTGGAGGATATTCTTGTCAAGGGTCTAAGGTTTGGCATTTATCAATAGAACCTTCAATATGAGAAATTTGAGAAAGGGTTTTCCTCTCTAAACATTAGGGGACTTTTGAGGTCTAAAATGGGCCTCCTAAGGAAATTATAAAATAATAGTGGAAATAATAAAATAAGCTTAGATTGCATCATCAAATTTTAGAGAGAAAAAAGAAAAAACTATTTTTTCAACTTGTATTTTCAACTTATCTCCCTATGTTTTTACTCAAATTTCGAGCGGAAACACTCAGTGGATGTAGACTTTGATTCCTCATTTAAGGATTACCCATGTTGCATACTTTTGATGGATGTTGCTACACAAAAAATGAAAAATACATGAAAAACATTATTGCAATCAAGTTTTTTCATGTATTTGTCATTTTTCATATAGTTGGGTCCATCGAAAGTGTGCAACATGGGTACTCCTTGGATGAGAAATTAAATTATGCATCCAACGAGTACTCCCACTCAAAATTTGAGTAAAACCTTAGGGAGATAAGTTGAAAAAGTAGTTTTATTATTTTATTATTTTTTAATTTTTTAAGTTTTTACTCCAAAAATGGTGAATCGTCCCCCATGGTTGACATCATCATCTTGAATCCTATTGGTTCTTATAAATTTTATTTTGGTTGTACATTTTTCTTAGGAGGCCCATTTTAGACCTCAAAAATCCCCTAATAAGAGAGAGGTTTTGCCGTGGCAAAGAGCCAACATCTTGTGTTCTTGTCTTTTGTATTTTTGGTAGTATTTGGATGAAGTAAGAAGAATATACACTAATAATAAGAAGGAGATAAATCTAGGAAGAAAATTAAAAGTGCTTCACAAATTGTTATCATTGCTAGAAGAATCCTATCATAACTATTTTCCCTAGATTCTTCAACATGGTATCAGAGCTAAGGTGACACATCAAGGAAAGAGCATCTCAAGAACACTCATAAGGTGACACATCAAGAAAGGACATCTCAAGAACATATACAAGGTTGAATCATCAAGCCAATAAGTCTCAAATACATCAAGAACAAGAAATTCTACCATCTATTATCGATCAAGGAAGACTACAAAGCAAGAAGAGAAGCCTTTCATATAAAGGCACCTACAAGAAGATCCAATCATAGAAAGACCTACATCAAGCTACACCATCTTCAAAGGAAAAATCACTACAAGTCAAGTCCTTCTCTCTAAGCAAATCTCATCATCAAGCAAGTCTATTTGAAGGAAGCAATTTGAAGATCATCAAGATCCAAGAAGGCAAGTCATCTAGTCTTCAAGAAGAAAGCAAGACTACTACATCACAAACTCTATCAAGTAAGTATATATATGTCCCCTCCTAAACATAACTCATTGTCTTTTTGCAAGAAAAGAAAAAAATTGGTTGGGACCACTAACTTCCTTGCATGGAAGAAGAGGATTGATTTACTTATCAAGGAGAATGAACTTCTAGACCTCATCAAAGGGAATATAACTATCCCTGCTAAGGAACAAATTCAAGCCTTAGCAAAGTACAATAAGGATGAGACAAGAGCTGAAAGGACTGTAATAGAATCTACCAAGGACTCTCTCATTCCTTATGTCTCCAAATTTGAAACATCAAAATAAATCTATGATAAACTAATAGAGCTATTCTCGGTAAGCACAGCTGGAGAAGTGATATCTCTATGTAATGATTTGTACAAGATGAAGATATAAAAGGAAGGAATAGCTCTCTACTTCATGAAGACCTCTGAGATAAGAGATCAACTTCAAGAACTAGGAGAAGTCATGTCTGACAAATAAATGACAATTGTAGTACTCAATGCTCTACCTGAGGATTGGGGCAACTTCACATCAAGCATATATGCCAAGAAGGAAACTACCCCACTAAGTGAACTTTGGTTTCTATGCAAAATTGAGGAGACTAGACTCAAAGCCAAGGGTGATGTGGGATCAAAAGAGAAAGTATTTGCTACCATGGCCAAGAGAAAGTGAAAATTTGGCAAATTTGGTCCACAAAGAACAAACAACAAAGTTATGTCCAAAGTCCAATGCTTTGGTTGTCAAGAATATGGACACTACAAAAGGGATTGTCCCAATCTTAAGAAGGACAACAACAAGAGAAAAAGAGAAGAAGTGAAAGAAGAAGACAAAAAGTAGAAGAAGGAAGATACTCTAGACCTCTACTATGACTAAGTCAACTTATTTACATAAGTCTTCTTTCAATGTTTTGAGTATCATAGGAGCATATAGAAATAGGATAGAATGAATGGTTTAAATATATCCTCTAGCAGATAGGAGCATGATGTAGACATAGCTCAAGATATTCATGTAGAAAGAATATACCTATTAAAGGACATCATCCATGATGAAAGAAACTTGATCATGATTAATAATTAGAAAGCCTCCATCATCAAAAAGGAAGAAGCATTTGTAGGATGAAGGTCTTCAAGATCCTCTGACAGAATCTTCAAAATAAGGTTCATAAATAAGAGCAGATGTCTCAATAGGAGTTTCGTTCATGCTATTCAAAGAAAGGATGATATGCAGGCGAGAAAATATGAAGCAAGAAAACTGAGGAAATCTCAATCAAGAAGGACCAACAAAAAAAGTTGAGATGATCAAAAGAAGAATCAAGATGAGGTATGTATGCATCAATATTTAGACGTGTTATCATATGTATTATTGAATCATGGGAGTAGTTTTAAACATGATCAAGTATAAAGGGATCTCTTTCACCAATGACATGCTCGAAAGCATGGATTACAAACCAATGAAGGTCAACATGAAGAAGTGCCCTCATAAGGAGTCTGAGATGGTTGACTAAAAATCTATGAAGAATCAGATGAAGAAAGAGATCAAAGATGTCAGAACACCATGGTCACGAAGAATCATTATCTGACAAGATCCATCAAAGACATATCCTGAAAGAAGGCATGACAACTCTGATAAAGAAAAAGATCGAAGGACCCTTGACATCCATGAAGGCCTTGGAGATATTAAGATACAGATAATTGATTCAAGTTTACAAAGATTTCATGATGGAAGGTCATCCAACAAATCACTGTTTGATGAATTAATATCAGGATGAAGTCAATAAGGGCTACAAAATCAAATATTGGAAAAGATAGGCATAATGAAGCATCCATATGATACAGATTCCGAAATATAGTCAAATGAAAAAGGAGTAGCTAGATGACGAAAGATCCTGACATATATCAAGAAGGCCACTTTCCACAAAGGAAGAAATGACATAAAAATCTAGGAAGGAAAGTGATCAATAGTCAATGCCCTACAAAGAATAAGCTCAAAAAAACTTCATAATATCAAAGGAAGAAGGAGATACAGCAGCTGAAGAACCCATGGAGAAGAAGTTGTTGATGAATGGACAAGTCCCTAGCTAAGAGGGAGTTCCAACAAGTTCCTAATTACAAAGGATCTTAAGCAAGTTCCTTGTCAAAGGAAACTTGGGCACACCTTCCCCAATTAAGAGGAAGAGATAAACACAACATTCTTGTCTTCACTTTGGAAGAAAGAATAGAGGATTGGGTAATCATCTGGCATATGATGCTCTTTGAGGATGTGTAGGTCATTCAAGATAAGAGTAGGCAAGAGGAGCGATATTCTTTGAGAGCTGGGAACCCAAGACAAGAATAGTCCTAGAAGGTCATACTCAGTGAACACCCGGGTGGGTATGTACCTTGATAGACAATGATAAAGTTGTATATAAATCATTGGTCTCACCAACATTGTTCTTTGATCTTATGAGTTGTAGAGTTTTTAGTCAAGGTCTTACTATAAAAAAATGTTGGTTACTATGATTCTATAACAAATGGATTTCCAATCCCGTTTCTCTTATGTGAATTCTTCAAGATTGAAAAAATATCCAAACACCTTGTAATGATTTATGAATACCTCCCTAGTAAAGAGGGAGTGTTGACGAGAGCGTAACTAGGTTGGGTCTTCATAAATGTAATTTTGATATTTGTATTTATAAAAGAAAAGAAATATTATTTTTGTTATTTATATCAATGAGTTTCTTGCTCATTGAATAGGTCTAGCACATGTTAAAGTGCTATAGGGAAGTCAAAGAGTCAAAATAAATGATGAAGACCCTTAAGGGCATGTTACACCATGTATATAATTGTATTAGAGTCAAAATAATACCTCCAAGCAAAGTCACAAGTCTCCTCCATGCAACACATCACCAAAGAAGAAAATTCGAAGTGAAAATGATAATTCGGCCTCAAGTTGTCCTAAAGGAGGGACATACATCTATATATAGAGGTTGTCTACTCCCCCAACGAAAAAGGATCATCACCTCTGAAATCAGCGAGAAATAGGATGAGTTAAGGCTGAGAAAAAGTCGAAGTAAGGAGCCTCTAGTGCAGTGAAGGAAAGAGAAATTATATTGAACCTTAGAGGATTGTTCTAAGGCCTACTGCAGCGAACGTGCAAAGATATAGAGGTTCTCTCTGTTTTCTTATCATCCCTCTACTACATTCATCCATATTTCATTGTTTGGGCTAGATAAATAGGCCTATAAGGCATCTCACTCAAGCAAAGAAGGAAGAGGACATTCACCTAAGGAATCCCCTCACACGTGCGAAGAAATAGGGCTGCATTGCTATCATATCATGACTGCAACTATGTCGAAGAAAGAGTTCAGTTGGGTAAAGAGAGAAGGTACTCCTCATATGTGAAAGAGTCCACTAAGGATAAAGGAGGAATATCTCTTCTAGAGATAGAATATCTAGAACTAATATCAGTTTCCGAAAGAAGAATGAAGTGTCAGAAGAAGGAGGACGAAATTCCTTAAGAAGGAGGACGAAGTTTTGAAAGAAGAAGGAAAAATACTTGACCTGTGACTCGAGGATATTCTTGTCAAGGGTCTTGGATTTGGCATTTATCAATAGAAGCTTCAATAAGAGAATTTTTAGAAAGGGTTTTCCTCTCTAAGAGAGAGAAGCTTTACCCTGGCAAAGAGCCAACATCTTGTGTTCTTGTCTTTTGTATTTTTGGTAGAAGTTTGATGAAGTAAGAAGAATATACACTAATAATAAGAATAATATCAAGCTAACAAGAAAAGTAAAAGTTATTCACAAATTGTTATCATTGCTAAAAGAATCCTATCATAACTATTTTCCCTAGATTCTTCAACACTTCGCTCTCATGGCACTTCTTGGCAGGGCATTGTTCCCTATACTCTTGAGAAAAATGGAGTGTTCAAGAGTAAGAATAGGGAAATCATGGAAATGAATTATTGTATGCTTCATTACCAAAATATGAAGTCGTCTTTCAATGGGAGAGGTCGTTTGTGAACATATCATCATTTGCACCCTTAGACATGCAATCATTTATATGATTCCTTATGCATTGTTGGATATACATGAGCCTTGTATCTCACACTATGTATCTTTGAATCAAGTGTTTAGATGCCCTTACCTCATCAAAGGTAACGAAATATAGCACATGACCATCATACTTCTTACAAGATTGGTTGGCTATAGTGAGGCATTTCAAGGCCCAACCTCTCACCAATTCACTAAAATTCATGATGTTTTCACTAGTGAACCTTTTTCTCATGCTCCACCAAGACCTCTTCCATCACTTCTTTCTCATGATGATCTCAATGATGGTTCTTCGCATGTATTCATGGATCATGTCTTCTATCCTCTCACTAGTTTGTTTGTTGATGATCCCCTACTAGATGTAGTTCCCCTTCCATCATCTCTAGATGTCGTTGGTCCACCTATATGTACTCCAAGTACTTCCACTATAGTTTTAAGACCGTGTATTGGGGATCCATGTTCCTCTAGTCCCTCCTCTCTCTTAGAATTTTCTTCTAGTTCTCTATTTGCGTATCTAAGTACTACCACCTAAAAAGTGTAGTGTATTGATACTTCATCTAGTCACACTCAAATCAATGATAACCCTTTCCACTTGGATGACAATGATTATGATGATTATACTCATCATTATTCCCATCCCCACCTAAGTGGGTTGTCGCTACTCTCATTAATGTCGATCTTCTCACATGTCCTTCCAAACAACAGTTAACCACCACACCATGGGCCTTTTATTTCAACAAACCCTCTTATTGTCAAATAATTGTGTGTTTCATTGAAGATTATTTAGCATGATCAATCCCAATGAAGATCATGAAGGTATTCCTTGCAAGCAGTATGACCTTTTAGGACCCCTAGCTTAGCTTTTCAAGGAAGTATTATGATAATTTAATGTGATGCATATTGCAATAATTTGTGGATGTAATGAGGGTGTCAATCCATTAAACAATATGTTTAGCCTAATCAATTCCAATGAGGATGATGAAGGTTTTATCTACTAGTGATATGGTTTTTCATGACTGCCAACTCAACATTAAAAGGGAATACTCTAATGATTTATTGTGTTGCATATTGTGATTATTTGTGTATGTAATGTCGTTAACAAAGTTACTAGCTTAATGAGAGCATGACCTCAAATCAAGAACTCTAGTTCTAAATACCCATAATTTTTGGTAAAAATTTATGAAAATCAACCCTTGAATCGAAAAGTGGTGCTCCCAGAATCATACTCTTTTTTTGGTGGGGGATGTTACAATTTCAACATTTTTTCTACCATCGCCTTAAAAAAACAAAAAGTGTTGCTCCTAAAACCACCCCTTTTTCCAGGTTTAAAATTACAACTAGGTTAAATTTGTGGCCTTGACAACCAATACCATTCTAAACAAAAATCTTAAAATCGACTCTTAAAACAAAAATTGTTGGTAGCAATAGCACTTGCTTTTCTTCAATATTAGCATTACAACTTGTCTGGCATTGTGACCTTGGCAATTAATATTATTATGAATTGAAAACATGAAATCAACCTCCAAATGAAAACATACTACTAAAGTAGCACATTTGTTATTTTAAGAGGGATTATGTTGAGAAGTGTATCAACAAAGGCTCAATTTGGCTTAGCCATGGTCAAATTGAGAAAATTCGAAATTTCCACATCAGCAGACAACTTGGAGGTAGTTAATTGAGGTGACATGGCTCTTTTCACTCAGTTAGATCAGTAAATTCGAGTAAGAGGACTTGGAGTTCAGTTATGCATGTGTGATTTCTAATTTATAGCAATCCAGTTTAGTTATTTCTAAATTATACTCAGTTAAACTAGTTCTAACAATTAATAGAACTAGTTGGAGATCAATTGTGCAGTGGGACAGTTGTCTAACTCAGAGATCATCCAATTAACTAATCAATCAACCAAAAATAGGTCATGCGTGCAAGGAATTTGAATTGTTCGACTATGGTGGAGATTCCAAGGCAGTGTAACATCAGTTGTAAACTAGTGTTGAGTGTACAGGTGTTGTAGGCAATCAGTAATCAATCCTTGGGAATTGCACAATAATTTTGGAGGAAGAATAGGGGCTAATTTCCTTAGCATTTGTGCAAGGAAATAGGGGCCTTGGTGAGAAAATATTTGGCTAAGTGTTGGCCAGAACTTGTTCATTGAGAAGGAGAACAGTTATTCTTTTGTAAGTTGAGCTCAGAGCTAGAGCTAGCAATTGTAATAGTTTCTCAATTCATTGATTAATGCAAACATGCTTGAGGGGTTTCTCCCAATTGGGCTCCCCTAGAAATCATTTTTTATTTGTTGTTTTTCTTATTTCATGTCTATACATGTTGTTCTAAATTATGAATTTAATTCCACAAATCAATGGATTAGAATTGTGTCTCTTTATTTTAGATTTAATTTCTTGATCAGTTGTAATTCTATCAAATTTCTACATGGTATCGGAGTAGGATTCACATTAGAGCAAGAATTTTGAATTTGTTCCTTGGGAGGTTCAACTTTACAGCATCAATGTAGCAAGATTTCCTTAGAGTTGGGAGAGTGGCCTTCAATAGGCTGACATTAGAGTATGTCTTGGAAAGAAGCTCAAATTTCAATGCCTGGAAGGATCACATGGAGGTAGTGCTTGATGGAAATGGATATTGGATTAAGTCAAGATAGACATTCCAAAACCAGGATCATCTAATGCCTAGCACCTAGCCCAATGGAAGAAATATGTAGTCAAGGAGAGGATAATAAGCTTGGAGGGATTGAGAGACCACATTGTCTCAAATCTTCATGGAAAAGAGACACCATTTTCCATATGGAAGGCACTGGCTGAGCTATTCGAAATAGCAGTGACCAAATAAATTTTTCCCTCAAAGACAAACTTTGAAACATTAAGATGCAGAAGAATGATATTATTCCGCATTATCTGACCAAATTTACAAAAGTCTAGGATGAGCTTGGAGGGGTTGGTGTGAATGTTTCATAAAATGACTTAGTGAGCCTAGCTCTTCTAGGCCTTCCAAAATCCTGGCACAACTATTAGGACTCTATGAATGGAAGGTAAAAATTACCGAATTGGGAATGCTTATGGTATGATTTGGTACAAGAAGAAATTAGGCGAAATAACAAAGATGAAGGTTCATCCAAGGGAGAAGATGAAGCGAATTTTTCATTGGTTGGGAAGGGAAAGAAAGGAAAATGGAAGAAATCTCAAACCAAACCAAATTCCAACCAAAAGGGAAAGAAGAAAGACTTGTCCAAAATAAAATTCTTCAATTGTCATGAATTCGAGTACTATGCTACAAAGTGTCCACACAAAAATTCTAGCAAGAAGAACTCAAGAGGCGCAGTAGGTGAAGCATTGGCTTCATAGTTCAAGTTATAATTCACCATGATCATATGCATGGTCGTCACTCTGATGGGGAGTGTGTACTTGGACTCAGGTGCCTTGTTCCATATGACAAGGTGTAGAGAGTTTTTTAGTGACTTGGAGGAAAAATATCTCCAGATGCATATTGAGCTTGGGGACAACGGAAGGTACAATGTGGTTGGGATTAGTACAGTGACCTTTAAGAGGGAGTCGGGATCCCCTCTTTGACTCAAATATGACATGTTTGTACCATGCCTAAAGAAGAACCTCATATTTGTAGAAGTTTTGGAAGGTTATGGCTATGATGTTATTTTCAGTAAAGGGGAAGCCTTTCTGAGACACGTGGCTACTGGGCAGGTGAAGTAGATCGAGGTTCGTGTGAAGAACTTGTACACAATTGATGTGGAATATTACGTTGCATTAATCAGTAAGGTAGAGAAAGTGCAGAGTCGAGATGTTGGTGAACTTGGGCACAGAAGACTTGGTCATTTGCACTATGGTGCCCTTAAAATTATGCAGCAATAACCATTGGCCTACCTAAAGGATCACTTGATCAGCAAGATGTTTGCAGGGTTGTACCTTAGGGAAGTATGTAAAATCCACATTCCATGATTGAGACAGCAAATCAAATGAAGTCTTGGAGAGAATCCACTCTGATGTTTTTGGACCCTTCTCAATAGCCTCCACTGCTAGACATAAATACTATGTTATTTATATTAATGATTTCTCAAGAAAGTGATGGATCTTCTTCATGCGGAATAAGGATTAGGCATTCTCAAAATTTGTAGAATTCAAGGCACTAGTAAAGAAAGAGACTGACAAGATGGTGAAGGCTCTCAAGATCGACAATAGAGGTGAGTATGTTTCAAATGAGTTCAGGGAATTTTGTGCCTAAGGAGGAATTCAAAGAGAACTGACATCTTCCCACAACCCGCAGTTGAATGGTGTAGCTAAGAGAAAGAACCATAGCATTGTGGGAGTTGCAAGAGAAATGCTACATAACCAAGACCTACCACTGCATTTGTGGGCAGAGGTATGTAACATAGCAGTCTACTTGCAGAACCAAAGTCCTCATCAGATTCTCGGTATGATTACATCGGAGGAGAAAGTCGAATGTGTCTTATTTGAGAATTTTTGGAGCCTTTATTTATTGCCATGTCTCCAAATATTCGAGGAAGAAACTTGAGTCGACAAAAGAGTTGGGAGTTTTTGTGGGTTACACCAAAACTCCACACAATTACCGGGTGTACTTACCTTCCCTCCTAATGACAGTTGTGCAAAAGGATGTAAATTTTGATGAGGAGAAAGCAATGAGATGCTCTCTTGAGAGGGAGCTTTAAATCCCACCATAAGAGGAGCTTTTAGCTCCAAAGGAGAAGCATCTGGAAGTTGTGGAGTAGCCACAAATAGAGGAGCAAAGAGGAGGAAAAGTGGAGACATCCACTCAAGCAAAACCATCTAGAGAACGTAGAAAAAGAACCAGGGAATTTGAAAGACTAATGAGGGATGTGAGGGAGAATGTGGGAGCTCCTTCAAATTTGCACAAGAAAGGGAGGTCACCTAAGAGGTACACTGGCTACATGACTCTAATGATTGAACTTGTAGAGATTCAGCCATCCTCTTTTAAAGAAGAAGTTAAAAAACCAATTTGAGTTGATGTAATGGGTGAATAATATGAATCCATCATAAATAACAGTGTTTGGGAAGTGGTGCAAAGACCGACAAAAAATTCAGTTGTCAGTTCGAAATGGATCTTCAAAGTTAAGCATGCAATAGATGAAAGCATAGAGAAGTATAAGGCTAGATTTGTGGCCAAAGGATTCTCTCAAATTGATGGAATTGACTATGCGGAAACCTTTTCTCTCATAGCAAGGTATTCATCCATTACATCAATTCTTGCACTGGTTGCGCAGATGGGGTGGAAGATCCACTAGATGCATGTAAGAACAACATTTTTCAATGGTGTTATTAAGGAGGAAGTGTACATAGAGCAACCAAAAGGTTTTGAGACATTTGATTAGGAGTCTCATGTGTGAAGACTCAGGTGAGCATTATATGGTCTCAAACAAGCACCCCAAGCTTGGTACACTCAGATTGATAGTTATCTCACTGGATTGGTCTTCACCAAAAGTGAAGCAGATGCAAACCTCTATCATATTTAGGTAGAAGGTAAATTGTTTATCATTGTTTTATATGTTGATGATTTAATATTGGCAGGTGATTAGAAGTTGATCAAATCTTGCGAAGAGGACCTTGCAAGGGAGTTTGAGATGAAATACATGGGTCTCATGCACTACTTCCTCATGTTTGGAGTATGACAAGGTGATGGGGAATTGTTTGTGTCTCAAGGAAAGTATGCTACCGAGATACTTTAGAGATTTCACATGAAGATACCTCTAGAAACCAACTGGAGGAAGAATAATGGAACTTGAGGTGAAGAGGTTGATACTACCATTTACTAACAGCTATTGGGTTCATTAATGTATCTTGTGAACACACGACCAAATATGTGTTATGTAGTCAACTAGCTAAGCCAAGTTATGGTTAAACCGACCAAATTGTATTGGAAGGTAACAAAGCATGTTTTATGGTACATCAAAGGCACTATCCACTATGGATTATGGCATAGACAGACAAAGGGAGTGAAGTTACGTGGCTTCACACATGCATATTAGGCAGGGAACCCATCTGACCGAAAGAGTACATCGGGTGAAATTTTCAATGTTGGGTCTACAGCAATTTTCTAGTACAGTAGGAAGCAGAGATTTGTGGCGCTCAGTTCAGTAGAAATTGAATACGTGGTTGTAATTCAAGAAGCATGTGAGGTGATATGGATGAGAAAGATACTTGTGGGACTGTTTGGTCAGGAGATGGATCCAACTAAGATCTATTGTGATCATCAAAGTTGCATTAAGCTCTTTGAGAATCAAGTATTTCATGATCGATCCAAGCATATAGATATCTGATATCATCATTTACAAGATTGTGTACAGAGGAGGATAATGTTCCTACAATACATTCCGACTAAGGAACAAGATGTTGACATCTTGACAAAGGAATTGTCAAAATGGAAGTTCCAATTCCACAAGTACAGGATAGGGGTGGTTGATAATCCCCTTCTTGATAAGAAGGAGTGTTGAGAAGTGTAGCAAGAAAAGCTCACTTTGGCTTAGCCTTGGTCAAATTGAGAAAATTCGAAATTTCCACATCAACAGACAACTTGGAGGCAATTCATTGAGGTGACATGGCTCTTGTCACTCAGTTGGCTCAGTAAATTTGAGTTAGAGGGCTTGGAATTCAATTATGAATGTGTGATTGTTAATTTATAGCAATCAAGTTCGGTTATTTCCAATTGTACTCAGTTAAACTAGTTCTAACAGTTAATAGAACTAGTTGGAGGTCAGTTGCACAGTGGGACAACAGTCTAATTTAGACATCATCCTGTTAACTGATCAATAAACCAAAAATAGCTCATGCATGCAAGGAATTTGAATTGCTCAGTTGTGATGGAGATTCTAGGGTAGTGTAACATCAGTTGTAAACTAGTGTTGAGTGTACAGGTGTTTTATGAAATTAGTGATCAATCCTTGGGAATTGCGCAATCATTTTGGAGGAAAATCCTAAAGAATAGGGGCTAATTTCCTCAGGATTTTCTCAAGGAAATAAGGGGCTTTGGTGAGAAAATATTTGGCTAAGTGTTGGCCAGAGCTTGTTCATTGAGCAGGAGAATAGATATTATTTTGCAGGTTGAGCTCAGAGTTGGAGCTAGCAATTGTAATAGTTTCTCAATTCACCAATTAATGCAAAGAGACTTGAGGGGTTTTTCCTAGTTGGGTTCCTCTAGAAATCACTATGTATTTATGGTTTTGCTTATTGCATGTCTATTCATGTTCTTCTAAATTATGAATTTCATTCCGTAGATCAGTAGAGTAGAATTGTGTCTCTTGATTTTAGATTACATTTTTTGAGCAGTTGCAATTCTATCAAATTTCTACAGTTTAAAATTGCGAAGTTTGAGATCATAGCTTAAAAAATCAACATTGTACCAAAAAAACATTAAAAAAAGAAAGTAATAATAAGAAAAAATATATATATAAGAATATTTAAATTTAATAATTTTAATAATATATAAATTAATAATAAAATTTAGAAATATAAAAGGAAAAAATAATTTTAAAAAAATAAGACAAATTAATAATAAAATTATAAATGGTAACTTTTTTTTTAATTTTTATTATGTACAATTGTGGAGAATGTAATAAAATAATAATTAAAAATAATAATAATAATAATGGGTTGATGAGAAGAAACCCTAGCGATGGCTCTACAAAACCCCGTCGTGCTCCTGTTGTCAACTAGGGCTCGCTCTGCAGTAGATTTCGGCTAAACGTTTTCACTCTCTTCATTTTGGTGAATTTTGTTATTCCGCTAACACTCACCAGCTCCTAGCTCCAGGTATTATTGTCTTGACACAGCTGCACAGTGTTTTTTGGCATCTGTCGGCAGGCAGCACTTTTTCCGAAACACCCATCACTTTCTATCAGCTGAGATGGAGGATGACTTGATCGATTACTTCGAGGACCCCTATGACTCGGTGCCTATATGGGTAGTTTCACCATTTCATTTGTTTGTTGCTACCTCCCCCATCTACTTGCAGATCCCATCTTCTTTGGCAGGTGACCCTAAAGGTTTCTTGATGCCTTTCTTCTCTCATCCTTTCCCATCGACTCAGAATTTTGTGTCATCGTTCGATCCATCCCCCTCCTCCCTGTATTTTTTGGGCTCTCCTGGTGCATCTCTCCTCTCGGACTCCTCTTTTTCCTCTCCCTCGTCAGGATCTCTGCAATTCCTTTCCTCTTGTCTTAACACCCCAGGTACCTCCTACCCATTGGATCTATCGAGTACCTTATCACCTGAGTTTCCTCATCAACCTAACCCTTTGTTCCAGGGCCCTCCTTTCCATTACTCTACGACTCCACCTAGCCCCTTTTCCTCTCATGTTGCCTCCTTTCCCATTACATCTGGAAACTTCGATGGATCCTCCCTCCTGACATTGGTGTTGGTATTAGGGTTTTTGTTGCACAGGGTCCAGTCTCAAACGTCCTGATCTCTCCTCCTGCAGGAAAATCCCCCCAGTTGGCTAAAAAGTACAAGGGCATGAAGACCGGAAACAAAAAACTCTCGCTCATACTTGGTGACCAGCTATAGATGGGGGACGTTATAGAAATTGTTGACAGGGTATTGGCCGTACGTGTGTGTGGGCTCTCTTACAGCATGGATCGCCTTGGGCAATGGGTACTAGAAATCTGGGGACAAGTCCTCGAGGAATTACCGTCCGTAGTCACACTTTCTTGGGGATGGTTTGCACTTAGATTTCAGCGTCCTGAAGATATCCCCTGGGTATTGTCTAAATACTGGTATATTGAGCTCGCCCAGGTGCTGCTCAAGCAGTGGAGTCCCCTTCTTGACCCGGATCGCGAACATCTGAGGGTCGGCCCTATTTGGGTTCGTCTGCCTAGACTCTCGCTCCATTTCTAGTCAGAAGACATCTTCAACCGCATTGGCAACACTTGGGTCACCTACTTGGATTATGATAAATCCTATGTGATTACTGGAAACATGGCCAAGGCGCGTATCCTTATTCACCTGGACACTCAGGAAGGCTTAGTGGAGAATCTTAACATCCAGTGGCGGAATACCAATCACCTTCATATCCTTGACTACAAGGGGGTTCCCTATAGATGTCATCACTGCCACAATATTGGCCAGCTATACAAGGATTTCCCTCTGCTAACTACCGATTCTGCTTCTGCACCACTACATGATAGCAACACCGCGGACATTCCTTCTGGTGCTCAGAACCAAGAGGACTACTTCGAAAGATGGTCGCCACCCTTCTACAAAGGATCTATCATGCGGTTCGAGCTCGGCTCCTATTCGTCCACCTCTCCTTGCATTACTAGATCTCGGGCAGCGGCGATGGCAGCCATCTCATCAGGTCATCCTCCCCTCTCTCCCCCTCATGTTAATCCATTTATTACTGATGCTCTCCATATTGCATCTTTTGCACTTTGCACCTCTACACCTGCATATATTCACACTCCTCTCACTTGTCCCTTTGTTTCCTTCCCTCCCTTCTTTTCGGATAGCCTCCCTACCATCCCTAATATCTCGTCAATTGCTCCTCTCTCTGAGTCTTCCTTGGATTCCCGCCCGCGTCACTCCTATGATCTTCACTCGACGGTTAAGTTTTTCTCTTATGACTGTTGTGGTCTGGCATTGTCCCCCCCACCCAAACCGTCCAAACCGACCAAGGGTTACCACTCCCAAATCTCCAAAGCTATCATCCAAGCTGGTCTGGATGTAATCAAAGGGCATCAACTTCCTATTGATAGGGTCCTTAGAGAATTGACATCCCCTACCTCTGGTCCTCCATGAAGTCGTTATCATTTAATTGTCGTGGGTTGGCTAGTCCTGCCAAAAAATTAGCCTTTCAGAGACTGTTGGAACTTGAGAAGGTGGACATTATTTTTCTACAGGAAACCCTTGCCCTCATTAATCATAGTATTCTTACCCTTGAAGCACTTGTTACTGGATGGTACTTTCATGTCCTCGATGTCTGAGGTCATTCTGGAGGCATTGCATTTGGTTATAACCCTAGGTCTATCAGACTTCTTAATGTTTCGGGGGTGATGGATTTATTGGGGCTAATATTTTCTCATATGATTTTGGTAGAGATTTGGGGTTGATTAATGTATATGGTCCTTGTATTAATCGGGCTACCTATTGGGAATCACTCCTTGATTCATTTTTCTTGCAAGATGATAAAATCATTTTAGGGGGGACCTCAATTTCTCTATTGGCCACGCCAAATTATGGGGTCGGAATGCACGGGTTGAGCCTTTCTTTGAATCCATTTGCACCCTCCTGAATGAACACCATTTCATCAGTATTCCTATGGCTCATCCTCAACCTACCTGGCACAGTAGAAGAATTGGGGATGTTATGCGTGCCCATAGACTCGATCGTTTTCTCATCAAAGAAGTATTACCTGTCCAATTTTCCTTGTATCATCAATGGTGAGATCCAGGGGATTATCTTATCATTCTCCCATAAATATTGAATTTTCAATTGTTGATCGAAAGCCTAAATCCCCCTTCAAGTTTAACTCTACTTGGCTCAAGGGCGCAGTCTACACCAACATGGTCCCGTATTACTGGAAATCCCATCCCCCTCTTCCTGGCCAATCCCATACTGAATGTTTTGCAAAGAAGCTCCTCTACCTCAAGCACAAAACTATTGAATGGGAAAAGGAAAAAAGAATCAAGGATGAGGAGCATCTTAATGATATTGAACTCGAACTTAAAAACCTGACTGGAGTAAATGGAAGGGGTTTTGAATCTGCTGAGTCTAAAGAACGCCTTATTCATCTTGAAGCAAAGAGAACCAGAATACTAAAGGACAAAGAGGAGACTTGGAGACTAAGGAGTTGTGCCATTTGGCCACAATCTGGGGATGACAATACTAAATTTTACCATCAATTTTCTAATGGGCATCGTGCTATCAATACGATTTGGCACCTGGAGAATGAGACTAATCAATGAGTTCATACATTTAATCATCTTGCTACCCTCAGCTCCTTTCATTTCAGTAGGATTTTCAAAGTGCCCCAAGAAGCTACACTTGCTAAAATTCTTAAAGTGGCGAGGTTTTTTCCTAGGTTCATTGATTAATAAATAGTTGAGGACCTCACCAAACCTATCACTATGGGAGAACTAGAAGGCACCCTCAAATGGTTCAAGAAAGATAAGAGTCTTGGCCTGGATGTTTGGCCGATTGAATTCTATCTAGCATTTTTTGAAGTATTGGGGGAAACGACCTGCTACAGGTTATTGAAGAATGTGAAACTTCTAGATGCATGTATGATTCCTTCAACTCTACTTTCATTGCCCTGGTTCCCATATCTAACTCCCCTTTGGCCTTCAATGATTTCAGGCCCATCTCCCTCTGCAACTACATATACAATATCATCGCCAACCGCCTTAAGCCTATATTATCCGAACATATCTCCCTGGAACAATTACCTTTCCTCAATCATCCTCAAATTCATGAAGCAGTTGGTACTACCCAAGAGGTTCTTTATTCCATTAAGATCAAAAGGCTCAAGGGTATGATACTTAAGATTGACCTTCGTACAAGTTGCCTTTACCTGAGAATTCTCTTGACACATTTGGGGTTCCCCATCGGTTTCATATAATGGATCATGTGTTGCATATATTATGTTTCTTACAATGTTCTTATTAATGGTTCTGCATCACCCTTCTTCCATGCCGAGCAAGGACTTAGACAAGGATGTCCTCTCTCCCCACTTCTTTTCTTGTTTATCATGGAAGGTATAAGTTTCCTTATATCTGAGGAGAAAAGTTTGGGTAGATTACAAGGTATCAAAATTACCAATGGATGAATACTTACTCATTTATTTTTTGTTGATGATGTACTAATCTTCCTAAATGGTTCTATTGGTGATACTACATTCCTTTCATTGATTTTCAGAACTTTCTACTTGGCAACTGGTATGGAATGTAATAGTCATAAATTGACTATGGTTGCGGCTGGTTGTTCACCTCATGAAGTTCACTATGTCAGCCAGCGATTTCCTTTTACAGTTCTCCCTTTTGAAGAAGGGCTCAAATACCTTGGATTTCAGCTCAAGCCTATACAATATAAGATCGCAGATTGGAGCTGGCTAGTGGCCAAAATTGAAAGGCGACTTAATATTTGGCAACACAGATGGTTGTCCCGGGTTGGTCGACTCATTCTCATCAAATCGATTCTTGAAGCCAATCTGGTGTATTGAATGTATTTGGCTTGGATTCCAAGGGGCATCTTGAACATGATACAACAGTTATGTTGCAAATTCCTTTGGAAGGGGCAACATGAAGGGAAGTTATATTCTTGGGTAATATGGGAACACATTTCCCTTCCTAAGAAATGGGATGGATGGGGCATGAAAAATCTTGTTGCATTTTCCAAAGCATTAGCTACCAAAATGGGATGGCACGTCATGACGACTAAGAATCTATGGACTAAGGTGGTCATACAAAAATACATAAGTCCCCTACACCCATTGGACTAGATCAGGCTACCCTCTTGGAACAGGGGTCATATCTCAACCATTTAGAGAGTTGTTCTAAACTCTCTCTCTTATATGCGGGATGGGCTTACTTAGAGGATTGGATCTGGATTCCTGGTCCGATTAAGAATGGATCCTTTGTCTGGTGTGGGAATGCTTATCATCTCCCACCTAAGCTCTTACATCTCCTCTCGATATCTGGTCAGACTCGTCTTGCACACATTGTTGATCCAGACAATAGCTCCATATTTCAAAAAGCCTAGAAATATGTTGAACTATTGAATATCGAGCAAAAATGGCATAATGAGTGGTAATCCTACATAAATGCTCTCTCTGAATCACATGTGCTATAGACATTTTTGGGCACTGCAACCCCAATCATAAATGTCCATAAACCAAGGGCTCCTAAGTCCATAAAAGTGTCGCTCCACACCCTAAAAGAACAAGGTCAGCTGATTACATCATCTCCCAGAAGTTCTCCACAGAAAACTGCTCAGAACTAGTCAAAACTAGACCATACAGAATGCCCAGTGCAAAGGGTGCGATGCATCTCACCTGCCCAGTGTAAAGGTTGTGATGCATACCGGAAAGCCCTTCTGTAGGGTACGATGGGCGAGAATGGACAAATGGCAGAGACAATTTTCAAGGTGGAGGATCATCGAATCTTCCAGAAGCTTCTCCTCTGACACTTGCCTCTCTGAATTCGCCTAGGGATGAGTAAGAGACCATCAATCTCCAAGTGGAATCAAGAACTATCAGAGAGAAGACACTAATCAAAATCCCAGAAGCTGACTCACCCCCCTACAATCA
>APFE030878255.1:26070-43587 GCA_000404065.3 Pinus taeda
AGATTGAGGTTGGTGTCCTTTGTTCCCCTCTTATCTACTTCTCATAAAGGAAAGTGAAAGTAGTTTTAGTTTGTTTGTCTCTAAGATAGCTACCAGTCTTAGTGGGACTAGTAGCTCCGAGTGGACACTAGATTTCCCGATAAAAAAATGGCGACTCCACTGGGGAACGAATAGATTGTTTGCTAGTCTATATTTGTTTGTTTTATAAACTTACAGACGGAGCCTAAAGTCAAGCCAACTAGCCTTCGAACTGCATTTGCTATGCAAGTGCAAAGTAGATCAATGTTGCTTCAGTCTATCTCTGGGTTTTGTTTATAAACTGAACAATCTATCTGCAAACATTCTGATTGCCCTAGTGGTGGTTCTAGTAATCTCATTAGATTAGCACTTGTGATTTATATTTATTGAACATCACTTGCTTAGCCTAAATCCCTGAACTGAACTGCAAATTGTGACCAAAGACCAAGTAAAAGTCTCGCACTGGTACCATCGCACCCTCTCTTCAAGGAAGTTTGTATGCATCACATCTCCCGTGTGCAGTAGGTGGTATGCATACTGGATTCCCTGTGTAACAGGTGTGATGGTCAGAAAAGGTTAATTTTGCCTTCAGACTTTGGTTTTTCTTCACTCTCTTCAGCTCTATTCAGGAGTTTTGTTGTCTGTGATCAGTATACCACTGTGGAAACCCCCTTCCTTTCCGTCATTCCATCTCCATTGTGAAAAGAACTGTAAATTTTTTTATGTATTGTGCGCCATTTTCAGTTCTCTTTTACAAAGAAGTAGCGTAATCGAACTATCTTTTCTTGATTTGGAAGTGTCGCAAGTGTCGTTTTCAGTCATAGAAAAGAATCCTATTGTTCTTGATAGTCGATTAAACTATTACTCTTGTATTTGATTTGAATTAGTGGTTTTTCAAGTGTCGAAAGTAGTTTTAAATTCAAAATCGCAAAGTGTCGTCATTATCTTCCTTTCGTATTTTGAAGAAAAATTGTTAGTATTATCACTTTGAAAAGATAATCCAGATTTGTACTTAGCATTCTTCTTGTCATTCATACATTAAGAAGGCTGAAAGCAAATACATGCATGTGCATTTGGATTTAGACTGCTTGTTGGTTTGATTTAGGACAGTGCATCTAGTGTGTGCTTTGTGCTCTATGTTGAAAGAACCTCAGTTCTCTTTCCTTAGTAGCTAGTATTTTCATTGCAAAAGAAGATTAAACGATTGTTTATCATCTTAGATTGCATTTTAGAAATTATATATCTACATCACACGGTGAACCTGAAAGGCAAATTCTTAAGCAAGATCAACTGTAAAATAAATTCAATGAACATAAAAACGCTTTGGAACCTAACGCACAACATTTACAAGTCTAGGCTAGAGATGTATTCTGGTGTCATAAAGCCTGGTAACTATCGCTTTCATTGTTGGTTGGGTGATTCCTCCTCTTTGAGACAAGTGCCAGTACGAACTTGTGCTCCCACGTACCATTGAGTATATATTAGGAGACTACAATAGGCTATATCCTATATCCTTAGGAAGCTGTGTCTGTCGCCCTGTCGATCGCAATGCACTAAACACAACATTCGGGAAGATTGACTGCCGTACCGTAAAAAGTATTCTGCAGTTTTGCGATTGGTTTGGTAATCCCTCTGTCTAGATTTCCAGAGTAGTCTCTTTCATTCCTTTTCAGACTCCTTAAAGGAAAAGGTCCATCTAAGCACTTCTCACTTTAGGCTCATTAAAAATCGAAGGCGACTAGAGTCATCTTTTGTTTTTTCTCGACTCTTAAAAATTGAAAAAATAAAGTTGTGTCAAAGCGTCTAAAATTTATTTTAATCAGAATAATGTCATTGTTCCCTTGTTGATCTTAGGTTGAGAAAATGAAGTCCACCAACCAAGGGTTTCCCCTTGGAGGAAATCCTAGTTCCTTCTCCTCTTGGGGAGATGTTGGTGCACCTCATATGGCTACATTGTCACTTCCAGGATTGACAATTGGCTTGCCAATATGGCTCTTCTTCACCTCTGTCGTTCAAAACACCGTGATTCCTGAACAATCAAATCAGCAACTAGATGATACTAGAGTTACCCCCCAACCTTCTACTTCTTCCGTTTCTCCCTCTCCTCCTTCCTCTTCGCTTGATGATGCTGGTAAAGCTAAAGATCAAGTAACTGAGAAGAAGAAGAAGCGGAAGGAGAAAAAGGAAAAGAAGAAGAAGGAGCCAAAAGCAAAAGGGGACAACCATGCATCGTCTAGCGAAAATCCACACACTGCATTGTCCAAACCTAAATATCCATGTGTCATTTGCAAAGGAGACCACTATCATCGTGATTGTCCTTGCATCCCTCAGATCTTAAGGGACTGGTCTCCTCGTTTGCACAATCCGGTGTCATCAACCTCTGATGATCATGTTGAAAGTACATCATCAACTAGTGAAAGCGAAGTATCTGGACAAAAAAGTAAATGCAAATTTCCTTGTAAACTGTGTGAAGGCGATCGGTACCATCATAGATGAAGGGGCTTCTATGAGTATCCTTTCCTCCACAGCTTGGAAAGCGCTTGGTTCGCCATCGCTTCTGCCTGAGATGAGAAATCTGAAAGGCTTCGACAAAGGAACCAGTTGACCGTTAGGGATCCTTCCCAATGTGCCCATAACTTTGAGAAGGAAAACCGTTTATATGAACGTAATGGTAGTCTAAGGACCTCTAGATTATAATCTACTCCTTGGACGTGACTATATTTATAGCATGGGAGCCATTGTCTCCTCACTCTTTAGAGTAATGTGTTTCCCGCATGAAGGCCGAGTGGTCCAGCTGGTAGACCAGCTTTCGTTCTCCAGCTCACACATAGCTAATAGTCAAATTCCATCCCTAAATGGTCCTTTCATGCAAGGAATGTCTCATCAATCTCCAGTCCGTCCACCTGAAGAGCGCGAGTGATTCGAGAGGACATGACTGAAACCCAGGGGGCATGCACCCTGGCCTGCTCCGGCAGGGAAACTCTAGGTATAGAGTAAGTTTCTGCGAAGGAGAATGACTGGTCCGATACCCGTCCGCATAGGAAGAGGGAATTAGACTGGAATAAGATTCCTTCGTCAAGGTTAGGTGGTTGGGATTTAGAATCACCTTTGTCCAGATGGACTAAGCCAGGAAGTGTTTCTATCTACTATGCGGATGGAAACTATCTTGCAGATGCAAGAACTTCTATATGGTAGCCTAGAAATTTTTCACTATACCTGGGGGCATGCAAACCTTTTTGCATGCAAGTGAAGAGCGACCATTTATTTTCTTAGTTTGTAGATTCTCAAACCCTTTAAACTCGTAGGATTGGTCACTCCTAGTTTTCATAACGAAAGGATGCGGAGCAAAGTTTCGACTGGTGCAAGCTACATAAAAAATTGAACCTATTGGTGAGATATCCTGATTATATGACTGGCACGAGCAGTTTTTATGTGAAGTTCAAGCTCGTTAAAAATTAAACTTAAGAAATGAGCAAATGTTTCCCCCGGAGTTTAATCTCATTCAAAAATGAACCAATTTCCGGTAAATAACCATTGTGAATGCATTATCATCAGCTTTTAAGCCTTGGTCGTGTTCTCGTCATCACCTCCACTATGTTTTAGCCGATCATACGCCTCCATTTCATTGTTTACCCTTTTGAGGAACAGCTGTGATGAGTGATCTTGCTAGCCATCCTTGTGACACTACCGTGATTGGAAAATTCCAAACCTTACCTGGAATCAGCTGCTACCCGAAATTATCACTCGTTCCTCAAAAAACGAGTCTCCTTTAAGCTCTTTTCACCTGACTTGTAAAATATGAAAAGATTGCCGAGCTATTGGCCTCTCCGGCTCGTTAAAGTCATCGGAAGTGCTATCCCTCCTCTAGATTTTAATCTTTTTTGACCTGAGGGATTATTGCACAAAAAGATCGAGCGCTTGTCTTGTTCATCTCGTCAAAACTACCGAAAATTCATCCCTTTCATATTATTTTACACTTTTTCGGACTTAAGTGATTATATGATGAAAAAGGATTATTGGAGTTTCCTTTCCGTCCCTTTTCAGACTCTCTAAAATTGAAAAAGAACCGAGTTATCATTGTCATTAAACTCGTTAAAATCAATAGCGACAAACTTGTCCAAATGGACGAGGACGAGTTTCACTGTCGCTAGGCTCGTTAAAACATAGCGACGGGTTCGCCCGAAGGGCAGATTATAGAACAAGCATATGTTATCCTCCTCAAGCTTGATAAAAATAAAGAGGTATTGGTCAGCAATGACTAGGGAAAATTTGGGAAGAAAACTTGAAGAAACTTTATTGGTAGCAAGTCGCTTTTGAACATGACTCTTTCACTCCACGTCCGAGTCGGGTTGGGTTATTCCATTCACCGGTCATATCACCATTGGTCCGTCACACCATCCATATTTGGGGTTAACGCTACCAATCCATGTCAATGTCGCCAATATGTTCAAGAGAAGTCGCTCAGGGAATTCACCTGTGTCTCATCCACTGTAATATATTCACGCTCCATTCTTTCATGACCACCACCCTGAACCTTGTATCACCAGACCATTTTCACCTCCAAAATCATTTGCTCTGTTCCGTGTCGTAGATGTGGGATTCATTAAGGCCCTCCTACGACGGGTCACTTCTTGTCGACATCAGCTCATTATCCAAGAAGTCGACATAGGAACAACCCCTTTCAGTACTTTGAAGCTTGCATGCCTCAATGGCAAGTTTCTCACTTTCGGCGACAGGTTTACATCAATGGCCTTCGACTGAGATATTTTGTGTGGTGTTTGACGCCAAGTCCCTTTTTCACACCACGCGAATTGTACTGTAGTACCTTGAGGGTGATTTTCATTATTGGTGATTCCTCTCGCGCATGTTAACAGCTTACATCATTCGTTGGTAATCAGGCGATGTCTTTCCATGTTCGACTCCAGAACATCTTTCACATGGATCGACTTGTACTCCGAGTGAAGATTGAACGAGTTTTGAAGACCCCGGATCTAGTTTCATCCATCCGGGCTGCGATATATTCAAGAATATAAAGATATCAAATGTACATCATTGCCGAACAGATGATCATCCAAATCAAAGGATGATGACTCCGTCCGAATCATCAGTCTGATACACAGACGCTTGTCTGTCTTATGTACATGAAAATGAATTTATAAAGCTGAGCATGGGAATGCCTGCCTCAGCTAGATCATGAAAAATATTATGAAGATAATGTATTTTATTGTATCTTATTACAGGTCACCTTCCAGCTCGAAAAAACTTCGGATCCTCATGATAAAGCATTTCACCCGACATCAAAAGATTAACAACCTCATGCTTTAGGGGGAAACTGTGATAGACATTTTTGGGCACTGCAACCCCAATCATAAATGTCAATAAACCAAGGGCTCCTAAGTCCTTAAAAGTGTTGCTCCACACCCTAAAAGAACAAGGTCAGTTGATTACATCATCTCCCAGAATTTCTCCACAGAAAACTGCTCAGAACTGGTCAAAAATGGACCATACAGAATGCCCAGTGCAGAGGGTGCGATGCATCGCACCTGCCCAGTGTAAAGGGTGTGATGCATACCGGAAAGCCCTTCTGTAGGGTGCGATGGGCGAGAATGGACAAATGGCAGAGACAGTTTGCAAGGTGGAGAATCATGGAAACTTCGAGAAGCTTCTCCTCTGACACTTGCCTCTCTGAATTCGCCCAGGAATGAGTAAGAGACCATCAATCTCCAAGTGGAATCAAGAACTATCAGAAAGAAGACACTAATCAAAATCCCAGAAGCTGACTCACCCCCCTACAATCATCTATATATGGATCCCTCATCACAGAGACACAGAGGCTGGAATCTTGTATCTTGTAAGGAAGTGCTGTTGATTTCCTGGTGCAACATCATAGTGTTGGGTGATCTAAGCTTTACATGAGGTGAAGAAGGGTTTTCATGCTAAAGGATGATGTTGGGTCAAAACAATTGGTTGTAATCCTCTTTTCTATTCTTGATATTAATAAAGCTATTCAAGTTTTCCTCCACATCCTTGTATGTTTGATGATATATGCATTTGTGTGGTCAATACATATCTAGTCTTGTATTGATTATGATTGTAGATCTTTGTTCTTCAATAGTATTATGCTGCTTTGATTCCACAGGTGCTCTTTGAAGCTAGGTAGACGAAGAAGAAGCATCAAAGCTCTATCAAAAAGTAGAGGAACCAAGTAAGGAACCAAGCGCAAGACTGAGGTTGGTGTCCTTTGTTCCCCTCTTATCTACTTCTCATAAAGGAAAGCGAAAGTAGTTTTAGTTTGTTTGTTTCTAAGATAGCTACCAGTCTTAGTGGGACTAGCAGCGCCGAGTGGACACTAGATTTCCCAATAACAACATGTCAGGATTACTGAGGGTTAAGATGTACTTATTTGGGCACATTCTCAGCATGGACAATACTCTCCTAAAGATGGATATCCCCTTATCTTTGCAGCATAAAAGCCCCAAATCCCAGATTGGTGGTGGACATCTCTTTGGAAGCTGAAGGCTCCTCCTAGGGCCAGACTATTCATGTGGTGTATCCTTCGCAACATTGCTCCTACAGGGGATAATCTTCAGAAGCGAACCTTTCATGGCCCCACCTGGTGCATCCTCTGCAAGCTAGCATCTGAATCCATAGATCACCTCTTTTTGCAATGTTCATGCACCATTTCCATTTGGAACAATGTTATTACATCCCTCCAACTCCCCTCACGCTGGCAAGGTAACAATCTCTTGGAAGCTTTGCAATTGTGGTGGTCTGCTGCACAACCCATCAAGGCTAGGAATATCCCTTTTATGATATGTTGGTGCATTTGGTTACTAAGAAACAGATATATTTTCTCCAATCATACCTCGCATTGACCTCATACAACTGCACATATCATTTCTATATACAACAGTATGCCTAATGACCATCGCCCCCAAAATGCTCATATCATTATCACAGAGAACATTGACAGGAACATCCCTTGGGCTTACTTTGATGGTTCAACACAGCGGCAACATTGTGTGGGGGGGGTGTCCTATTGCATTTATCAGACGTTCATTATTACAAAATATAGTGGGTCTAGGAGAGGGTACAAATAACTTTGCAGAGTTCATCACACTGAGACACTTACTTTATTTTGCACTTGAGAAGGGTTGCACTTGCATCCATAATTTTGGAGATTCTAAATTCATCATAAACTGGCTTAATCATCAAATTGCATTTCATGTGCACACACTCCAGCATATATTGGATGAGATTTATCTTCTAAAATATCATTTTGACTATATCTCTTGTCATCGCATATACAAGGAGCGCAACTAGATTTACGACAGATTATCCAAGGAAGTCGCACTCCAACCATGGTGGGAATGGTTGATTCAGGAGCAGATTGACCAGGATTTCTACCAATATTTCCACCAATCATATGAGGACCAGCTACTTAATGGGGCCAACAGGCCCTGATTTGATGATATTTTTGGATATATTTGTGTATATATTTATTTAGCTCTTTCATGCATATATTTTTGACAGGCTTTCTATCAGTTTTGTTTAGATTCCCAATCTGAGAAATTTTTTATGAGTTACTATATGAGAGTGGCACGGCCACCTATACAACATATGCTCTTTAGTATCTACAGCATGTAATTTTCAACATCTTAACGAAAATTGTGATTTTTGCTTGGGGAAAAAATAATAATAATAAGTTTTAAAATAAAATGGGAAAAAGTAATAAGAGAAAGTTAAAAAGAAAATTAAAAAAAAAAAACAAAACAAAACAAAACAAAAAAACAAAAACTTAAAATTAAAAAGGAGTGGGTTTGCTATGTGGTGAGGAGCAACATATACATTTTTAAATGTAAATTTATATATTTATTTCAATTTTTAGAAATTTTGAAGTATAAATTTATTTATTTATTTCAATTGTTTTCTTAAAAAAAATTAAAGTTTTCTAAACTTCTTAGATTTTAGAGAAAAAATATAATTGTTTAATTAATTCTTTTTAAGATTGAAAATTTTATCGTCTTTATAATTAATTCTTTTTGTAATTTCAAAATTATTTTTCTTTATTTTTTAATTCAAGTTTTTCTTTTTAATTATTATTATGTTTTCCCTAAATAAGGTGATATGATGTTATGGCAATGGTGTCTCTCCACCCATAGCCATATGTGATGATAAATCTTCAAATAGTATTTCCATGCAAAGGAATTGGGAACATTAATGGAGTTGAGTGTTAGAGGACGTATTGCATTTATCGCACACCAAAGGACATGAATATAGGAAGGATAGAGATGGTTTGATCAATGTGTGCCCAACTTAGCATACAAAAAATAATCTAACAATCATGGCTCCCCAAAAATATAACAAGGCCTTACAACCACTTTAATAGCTCGATGACAAAAAATTATTTTGGTGATTTCCTATTCAATCTCTTAATCCTCTACTTGCATGTTATTCACTCCCAATTTATGGTATCCAGTTTTTATTAGCATTGGTATTGTTTTTATGGCTCCTCATCTAACTTGAAGTCGATGTTGCATCAACCACCTACGCTTTTCTCTAAACCACCCCTCTTTGTTCGTAATCATTTGCAAGCGACGAAATCGTTGTAGGCATTGAGCATGCCAATAGGGAGTAAGAAAAGGTTGACACCATGGTAACTGAGTTTATACCAAACCCTGGTTTGAGTCGCACTAGAGACATTAAATTCCACTGCACCATGGAATTATATTGAAACGCTAAAACTTTTGTGGCTCATGCCCTAGCCTCTCAAGACAACAATCGGAAGGGCATCTATGACCACCTAGAGCTCGCTGATAATCAAAATCATTTTCTAATCACTCTTATTTATTGGTGAGTCAAGACGCATGGAGGGAGGATACATGTTGAAACTCCCTGATCCTTTGCTCTGTATTAGAAGATGCAGGCAACAACACTACTTTCTAATCATTGGTTTTCATGGTGTTTTCTCAAATTTTATTTTATATTTTTTGTTTTTATAAATTTCTTTAGACATTTTATATCTACAGGTTCAATTACCATACTAGCAAGCCTTTTAAAATTTGTTTATAACTCATATGATTGTCATTGTGACTTTTATATTATCAAACTTGGTTCCCTACTTCGGCAAGTCCCTTTGTTTTGTTGTTTTTTTAGGTCTCTATTATGAATGATCATTTATGCTTTACTTGCATCCATAACCCTAAGCTTTTGCTTGCTAGTAGCCCACCTTAGCAAATTGTAAATGTATCTATGAATCATATTTGGATTATACCAATATAGATCCATCTCAAGCACGAATCTGCCAAGAGCTGAGGGAGATCAAATCTCATTATATGTAAACCTCTTTTTAGAATGCAATACTTGAAGAAAGATTTACACGTCAAGAGATTTAATCCCTTTTAGTATTTGATAAATTTGTGATTAAGATAGCTCTATAGTGATTTTTTGTCTCTCCATATAGACCATGTGTAATTTTTCATTGTTTAAATTGTACTTTTGAATAATTTGTTATTATTAATATTTTATATTATAATTTGAATTAGTTACACACTTTCCTCTTATTAAGGAGTAACTAAATTATTTTACCATATATGTGTGTTTAAATGGATATTCTAATAATTTATTTAAGTTCTATATTAAAATATTTATAAGAGAAATGGAAGGTTTTTTCTTAATTTTAATTATTTTATTTTTTTAAAGTTATATAAAGCTATATTATTTAACTATCAAAATATTTTATTTAAAATTATATTATTTAACTATCAAAATATTATGTTTATTACTCCAAGAGAAAAAGTGAAATATCAAGGAACCAAGTGAGCACAATGAAAATGCAATTATTAATATTCTATAATCTTTTTAATTAAAACTAACCAAATATGTATAATCATTTATGTTTTTATCATATCCAACAATATTTTTTCATTTAAAGCCTTTTTTAAGGGGCACGTGTCAACTAAAAGTTAAGCTCGAACTGAATTACACATCCCCCTCATACTGGATTGTAGAATGTGTTGTTGTTTTTTTAGGTCTCTATTATGAATGATCATTTATGCTTTACTTGCATCCATAACCCTAAGCTTTTGCTTGCTAGTAGCCCACCTTAGCAAATTGTAAATGTATCTATGAATCATATTTTAATTATACCAATATAGATCCATCTCAAGCACGAATATGAGCGGAGAGAGATCAAATCTCATTATATGTAAACCTCTTTTTAGAATGCATACTTGAAGAAAAAGAATGCAATACTTGAAAAGTTAAGCCCAAACTGAATTATACATCCCCCTCCTACTGGATTGTAGAATGTTTTGTTGTTTTTTTAGGTCTCTATTATGAATGATCATTTATGCTTTACTTGCATCTATAACCCTAAGCTTTTGCTTGCTAGTAGCCTACCTTAGCAAATTGTAAATGTATCTATGAATCATATTTTGATTATACCAATATAGATCCATCTCAAGCACTAATATGAGCGGAGAGAGATCAAATCTCATTATATGTAAACCTCTTTTTAGAATGCATACTTGAAGAAAAAGAATGCAATACTTGAAGAAAGATTTACACGTCAAAAAATTTAATCCCTTTTAGTATTTGATAAATTTGTGATTAAGAAAGCTCTATAGTGGTTTTTTGTCTCCCCATATAGACCATGTGTAATTTTTCATTGTTTAAATTGTACTTTTGAATAATTTATTTATTATTATATTTTATATTAAAATTTGAATTAGTTAACACACTTTCCTCTTATGAAAGAGTAACTAAATTACTTACCATATATGTGTGTTAATATGGATATTCGAATAATTTATTTAAGTTCTATATTAAAATATTTATAAAAAGAAATGGAAAGTTTTTTTTCTTAATTTTAATTATTTTATTTCTATAAAGTTATATAAAATTATATTATTTAACTATCAAAATATTTTATTTATTACTCCAAGAGGGAAAGTCAACGAATGTTTTTAATTAAAACTAACCAAATCCAAATATGTATAATCATATATGTTTTTATTCTAGCCAACAATCTTTTTTCATTTAAAGTCTTTTTTTAAGAGACACGTGTCAACTCCAGGAGTTAAGCCCCCGTGGAATTACACATCCCTCTCATACTAGATTGTAGAATGAGCCTCTCTCCTCAATAATGAAAAAACATGCTTACAAACAAAACAAAAAAACCATTATGTTTTTAGTTTAAAATGTTCACTTTGTTTTTTGTTTTGTTTCTCATCTTTCGATGTTTACCTTTCAATGACAATTTAGGCCGTGGCCATAGAAGAAGCATTGCAATTTTAAGCCTAAATACATTAAAAAAATGTGCTACTTATAACACTAAGTTTCAGTTAAAAGGTTGATTTTGTAATTTCAACACACAATAATACCAATTGTCAAGGCCACAGTTTCAAACAAAATACATTGTTAACCACAAAGAAAGTTGAGTGATGTTGCTAGCACCACTTTTGGTGTTAGGGGTCAATTTTAAGGTTTCTATTTGAAAAGGTATTGAGTATGGAAAACATGATTTCAATCAAGTAGTAATTTTAACCTCAAAAAACAAAGTGATGTTGAAAACACCACTTTATGTTTTTTTAATGTCAATTTTAATTTTTTTTTGTTCGCAACCTTATAGATAATAGTTGCAAAAGTTTGTGAACTTTGAAAAGTAAAGGTTGCTATTAATGGTACCAATTTTTGAAATAAGTTTGAAATAGTCACTAGATACAACCTCTAAAAACACTAGAACTCTTTAAAATTCTCTTAACCTTGTTTTTCTATGTGGCCCTTCATTCAATTCAATATAAAAAAAGGCATAGAAATTATAATTAATTTTTGCTCGGGACCACATTTCAACCCTATATTTAATGTATTGGTAGGCTTATCGAGCCTACATGTAATTAAACCATTTTATTGTATTTTTCTATATACACCTAGATTGGCTTACGCACCCTCTTAGGGCTAATGGCTTAAAACCCTAAAAAAAAATGTATGTAATTAACTCATTTTATTTTTAGGTTAGCCAACTCACCCGCTAATGCCTTAAAACCCTAAAAAAATGTATACATAAAGCAATGTTAAATTATACCTTGTTAGCTAGAGTTATTCAATTATACCTTGTTCACTAGAGTTATTATTTGATAAAAGCTTAGAGATTCTTCTAATGTACTTGTCACTTGTGCTCATCGTTCACACACTATCTCATTTATGATATATTTTCCACTTAACTCAATTCAATTGAATTGAGATTTATTGGAGATTATTTCATTTATGATGTATTTCCCACTTAATTTAATTGAATTGAGATTTATTAGAGATTCTACTCTAGATCCGTTATTTTATGATCTCGACGTCATTAACAATAGCAACGAACCAAGATTTTTACAAGGAATATATATGGTCAAATGCTCATTTGACCACACCAAAATGCATGTTTAAAAAAATACCAACGCATAAAAAAAAACCAGATATATGGTCAAAAGGCTATAAATACCAAAATGCATGTCTACAAAGAAGGAAAAAAAAAAACCAACAAATATCTAACGAGATTGTTTTCACCGTCCATAACTCTGGAGTTACGAAAATGAAAATAGAAATAAAATAATGATGGAAAGAAAGAACGAACCCAAAAAAAGGTTGTTGAATATGGCGATGGGAAAGGAGCAACTAGAAGAGGCTTGACAATACTCTTCTCTCTGACAGCGGCATATGGGCGTCACTATGTTGGACTTTGCGAGATGAAAATTTGTCTCCATATGAGTGACATATTGTCTAAACTTATAACTTGAGTCTCCAAATTAAAACTTGAGTCTCCAAATTAAAGGGGCAATGTTGTGGATTTCCTCGATCAAAGACATTCAGATATAATTCAGCAATGTTGTGGATTTCATCGATCAAAGACATTCAGATATAATTCAGCCTTTGACCATGTCATTTAAGGCCTTGAACCCCATTTTTTGAACCCCATTTTTTGTGCAAAAGCGCGAAGACCAGAGAAATATTGTAGACCTAATCTTGAAATGAGTGCACCTAAACATATTCTTTAACCCCGGAATATGACATCGTCCCAACCATAGATATCAGAACATTCTAAATCCTGTGCCTCACCTACGTCAGAACCTTGATAACGATCATATTTAGAAATCCCTGCACCAATAATTATTTTCAAGATCTTCCTAAGGTATGGATCCAGGCTGCATCCCATGATGGATCCTTAGTGTGCTTAAATCTGTGATAGATCCTGCTCTAAGAATCTAATAGAATCATGAAAATAACGGATAGAAAATGAAAACGTAACGTACAAAGACCATAGATTAAATTCTGGAAAGTATTTAATTGAATTCAATCTATATTCATTTTCGTAACATTTCGTTTACATTTATTATGTAAAAATTACTTACATTTCATCACAACATATCCCTTACCGCCTTAGAAAGCATGACCCAAATGCACAGCATGAAATATGTAGATTTCAACACATTTGGAACCAGCATTGACGTTTCTGTATGCAGCTATTTCCAATAACCATATTGGACTCTTATATTTCAGCCATCTCAAGGCAATGTCATATTAGATCGATACATGAGATAACAAAATGCAAATCAAACACACAACAGCATTCTGAGAAAATGTTGCATAACATTGCCGAAAAATCAGGGTAAAGGTAGTCAATATATCAGAAAAACATCTGGATCATCAAATATTCAAACGAAAGGACTAGGGTTTCAAAACATTTATTGTGCACTTATTTGCACTTGAAGGAAAAAAAATAAACATCCATATGCCCTTACAACATTTTCTTTGCAAGATTTCTGCTGTCAACGCAATATTTTTCAAGTTCCTATAAATATTGCCCCTCAAATTTCTAGGAAATCTTTAAAATCTGTTAAGCATGTCCTAGATCATCTGTGAACAGTTTCCAAGTCCGATGTCAAGCTGATTTCTGAAAGTGTCATCCACAAACATTGATGCTAAAGAACAGCTGCCATATAACAAAACCATATATGCATCAGCATATCCACAAGACAAGCATGATGGCTGCCTCTAGAAAAGTAGCGCTACATTTCTTTAAGAAAAACATTCTCAGGTCAATATTCTTTAATTCAAGGACACTGCTCGAACTCCTAGGAAGCAACGATAAATACATTCCCTTGAAAGTTTAATCAAAGGAAAGAAATAAAATTCTGGACTCTAACCTACTGAAACAATGAACCAAAGGACTTTCAAAAATCATTACGGTTCATCAAAAAGAGAAGTTGGTGCTTAATGACTAGAATCCTCCTTTTCACAGAATGCCGTATATTGATCTACATCCAACAATGACTCCACGTCTGCAGCATTACTCATGCGTACTTTTGCTATCCATCCACCATCGTATGGGCTTCCATTAACCTGAAACAAGACCACAATTATCATCCCTCCAAACATTGGGTAAGGAAGGTAGTTTATAAATAGTACAAGAAATTCAAGAGCATCGCAAGCAACTTGAAATTTAAAAACTACGCCAGATTTATGCAAAATGTTATGTATCATGCTACAGTAAGGGGAATTTGCTCAACCAATGCAAATATGACACTGCACACAAATTGGCTAAAGAAAAACACCCAAAAATTCTGGCTTATATTAAATGTGTAAGTTAACTTTGTATATAGTTAGCACGCTTGTATTCTTGTTTGAATGAACAATCATCCAATGGTTCTAGAGGTTAATAGTAAATGGTAAATTAAAAATCGTGAATTGATGACTGACTGACCAAGAATATACGCGGCAACTGCTGGCCCTCAATGAATCATATAATCAATCCAATTGCTAGTCTAGTATAGACCTGCAAATCTGCATGAACTTAGATTCTATGCTGAAAACTCTCATTGCAGGTGTCCAAGCAAACAGATTGCTCCACCCCATGAAATGAACAATTGGCATCCAACCAAAAAAACCTGAACTGGGAGGCTCTTTCAATAATGAATTTGGCTCATGTATCATAAAGTTGACCTTAGTTCACCATATGCTTGTCTTGTGTTTGACAGAAAATAGTGAAGAATATAACAGTTAAAGAATACAAGCATTATATAAAATTTCTAAAAGATTAAAAAATTATAAGAAAAAGAGATGTACGTGTATTGTTGATTGCTTGCTACATAGTTGAACAAGTTTTGGTTACAAAAGAATTTGCAAAATGTGTTCTGCAAAAATTTGTGCAGAATCTAACAGTGAAATAATACAAACATTATATAAAATTTCTAAAAAGTTGAAATTCTAGCAAAGAAAGGAGGTTTATGTGTATTATTGATTGGTTCTCTATGAGGCACGTCTTCAACAAGGGAAATGTTATGGACAGTTGCCTATGTGATTTCCACCTTCAACATTAAAATTAGGGTAATAGCAACCTAATGGAATATCATTGATGGGTTCCGGGAAGATGCATTTGTCGTTGCACTGAAGACACGATGAATGCCGCAACTGCTTATCCAGGTGACCCAACGGATAGGCATTAACCCATGTGCAATCTTCACATCGATGGCTTTTGCAACAAAAAAAAATTGAGTTGTGAAATTTAAGTTTTCTATTCAGGGGGTGAGTAAGAATTCAAGTGCAGTTTTTATGTTTGGTGGGTGGGGGGTTGGTCAAAGTAAGGCAGGGTGCTAGGTGAGATGATAGAGAGGTAACACTCAATATAAGGAATCATTATGAGACATCAATACTTATGTCACTTTATATATTATTATGTGACCAATGTGACTTTAAATGTTGATGTTAAAGGTTAGATGGCTAAACCACCTAAGGATGCTATATAAGCTATGTAATTATTATTATTATTATAGCATTCTTTTTAATCTTATTAATATATTATTATATATTATTAATAATATATTTTTTCATTTAAATTTGGTCAACAAATCCCTTATTCATTCTTTGCTTCTTACTATATGCTCTCATCCCTTTATTTATTCTTAAATTATGATCAAAGACTGTTATTCTTAAATTATGGTTAAAATTTGAATTTTTTATTAACGTTCACATCAACATTTACTTGGTCATTTCTTCTAGCATTTACCTAGTTAACTACTTTATAAACATCACAGTATTCTTTTCTGATCCATCTTGCTTACTTGATTCCCTGATGATGGGTGGCAAGACCACTCGAAACATAGAACATCATAAAACCTGCACACAGCATTTATCCAGAAACTTATCAACATGATTATAAGCTGTGGAAATATACATGATCAATGTTGCTAGGCATTTGGCTAATTCTGTGGCAACAAGAGCCCAATCCAAATCCCACTGGGTGAGGAACACTAGACTACACCAATGAATTTACTGGGGATAACAACCAGGAATGTGGAGAAGTGTCCTTAGGTTTTCTACAAGGTTTTCTCTTCATAAATGCTTAGATGGATAGTTGTAAATAGCCCATGCTTTGGTACTCTTCATGTCGCATTAGTGATTTATAATGATGTGGACTAGGTCACTCACTACATGCTACATGGATCTCATACATAGTTCTTGAACATATAGACTTGGCACATGATAATGATCTTTGAGGAGCATTCCGCTTATCCCTTGCTTGGCACATGTTCTGATGATGGCCGTTCTTAGAGATCAGGGTTCATAGCACAAGTTTTGAAGTTTCCTTAACACGATAAGTAGATATAACAGCTTAGCACAAACGTGCGTCCTTAGGTTTACCCACTAAGGTTTTCTCTTCATAAATGCTTAGATGGATAGTAGTAAATAGCCCATACTTTGGTACTCTTCATGTTGCATTTGGTGATTTATAATGACATGGACTAGGTCACTCACTTCATGCTACAGGGATCTCATACATTTTCTTGAACTTATAGACTTGGCACATGATAATGGTCTTTGAGGAGCATTCCACTTATCCCTTGCTTGGCACATGTTTTAATGATGGCTGTTCTTAGAGATCAGGCTTCATAGCACACGTTTTGAGGTTTCCTTGACACGATATAGTAGTTATAACAGCTTAGCTGTGGAAATCACCTTTATCATGTTTGTTATATTTTATGATAATCTTCTGGAGATCTGAAGTTTGAACCTATCAAATTCCCAGTCAGAACCCAAGAAATGGAAAACAATGGAATATACTGCTGTGAAATAAGATTCCCAAAGCAAGAAAACGTGGCCCAGAAGATCAGAAAATGCCCCCATGAGTGAAGATAGTGAGACAGGATAATTTCTATCCTCAATTCGAGGTTTGTTGTTCATCGTGTCAAGCATTTTGCAGCATAAATATATGGATATTTCAGGGTTATCTTAACATTTTGAACAGTCAGCAAAGCAGGGCACTCTTCCTCAAAGATCATGAAGTTATATGTCTCCAGGACAAGCACAAAAAAGACCCTCAATTAAAACCAGTATTGCAGACCTTCAGGATAGATAAGGAAAATATTAAAGTACCGAGCAGCAGCACCCACAGTTCTGGGTTGCCATGACTCGAGAGGGAGGGCAGAGCTTTTCATTTTGGGTTCATAGTTTCAT
>APFE030878255.1:44263-72895 GCA_000404065.3 Pinus taeda
AATAAATGCCGTTTATGAAAACAGCTATGGTATGGGTTCGGGTCTAGCCACTTGTCCTCAATCTGGATCCATTTTGTAATAGTTTGTTCTAGACAATCATTGAATTTCTTGCACATATTCCATGGGGATCCGCTCTTTGTGGATGTTGTTAACTTTGTTTGAGCACCTCCCCTAAGAAGTGAATGACAATTAGCAGAGATTTGCTACAGCAGAAAAGGGTCCATTCTGGGCACTTTGTCTGGCTGCAGAGGGCAGCCTGGAGGTGAAGATATTTGTCAAGGTATCTCCTTGCCATAGTTATGAGTATGGGAACATAAAGAAGTTTGAACCTATCAAATTCCTAGACAGTAACCCTAGAAATGGAAAATAATGGACTATACTGCTGTGAAATAAGATTCTCAAAGCAAGACAAAGTGGCTCAGAAGATCAGAAAATGCCCCCATAAGTGAAGATAATGAGAAAGGATTATTTCTATTCTCAATTCAAGGTTTGCTGTCCATTGTGTCAAGCATTTTGCAGCATAAATGTGGATATTTCAGTGTTATCTTAACATTTTGAACAGTCAGCAAAGCAGGGCACTCTTCCTCAAAGATCACAAAGTTATATGTCTATAGGACAAGCACAAGAAACACCCTCAATTAAAACCAGTATTGCAGACCTTCAGGATAAATAAGGAAAATATTTAAGTACTGAGCCGCAGCACCCCCGGCTCTGGGTTGCCATGACTCGTGATAGCCACTTGTCCTCAATCTAGATCCATTTTGTAATAGTCTGTTCTAAACAATCATTGAATGCCGTTCACATATTCCATGGGGATCCGCTCTTTGTGGATGTTGTTAACTTTGTTTGAGCGGCTCTTCTCTAAGAAGTGAATAACAGTTAGCACAGAGATTTGCTACAGCAGAAAAGGGTCCATTCTGGGCACTTTTCTTGGCAGCAGAGGGCAACCTGGAGGTGAAGATATTTGTCAAGGTATCCCCTTGCTATATTTATGGGTATGGGAACATAAAAAAGTATCAAGGCCTTGAGTATGGAGCACCTACTTCTCTTTAAGGGCATTCATCAGCTTTCCTGAAAAATGCCCAAGCATGAAAGTCAGAGGTATATGAGCAGTCCTAAATACAACAAGTGCAAGGAAGGTTCGAAACATACTTAGGGCATACATGTTAGAAGAAATGATAATTGGAAGCACTTTGGAAAAGGACCATAGAACCAATACTGCTCCAAGAGTATGGCTGGACTGTTATGGAGCAAAAGCACTTGAATTGCAACATGGTGCAATTCGTGTCTTTGGCTAGGGATCAACTGCATATGCTTTTGAAAGCCACTGGAGCAACTTCAACCATATTCACTCCCAGAAAAGTGACAAGTTATTCTCTAGAAAACCACAACAGAAAAACTTGTCACAGTGGCTCATTAGGTTGATGAAAGTGAACTGTTGTGATCACCCAGACAAAGTTTTAAGTCTATCCAATCATGATTGTGGTCATGTATGTTGTGCACATGTGCTTGCAATAGTGGTCGGGGCCAAGTGCAAGTCCTGGACGACTTTGGCGCAACAGATATTCCCAACTCATGGTGCCTTTGACTAAGGACTCTAATTTGAATGTTACAAGCTAGCTACAATAATTGTAAACTCTCCCAGATTGGTGATGAGAGAATTTGCTGCAAAAGGATATTGGGAAACCAATTTTAATCTCTCTCTCTCTCTCTATATATATATATATATAAGAGCTTGTTTATGTTATCAGTGATTTGCACTTGCTTTAAACAATGTGACCAAAGATTCATCTAATTCTTCTTCTTGATGTTTTGAGCCCCTTCCAAAAGCATTAGTAGATCAAGATGATCTCGACACTGATTGAGATAGAATAAGAGGTAAATTTAATGGTGATCATGATTCTAGTGGCTCCACTACCTCAAGTGCTCTTAATGATTTAGAGCTTTATGATGTAACAACAATTGGAACACACTAAAAATTGTGTTAATGTTCTATTGTTTAGGGGGTCTCAATTTTGTAAAATATTTCAATGTTAGTCTATGGGCATGTTTTTAAATCTTCAAGATAATCTCTTTGAAATATATCTTTAATGAGAAATATTCGATGTATTGGAAACACGACATGAACAAAGTAGCTTGGACTACACTTACAATCCAAAAATTTGATTTATCCCATATTTTTCCACAGTCGATTTTTCACATAATATGATAACACCAAAAAGAGTTATTTTTAGTTGATAGAATTGTAAAGTTGTATCCACATCACAATACAAACTACGATTTTTTTTCTATTCCTTAATAGTTGCATACATTAGCAACCCAATCACAACCTTTATCCTTTGGCCATGTGTAAAGATCTTCTCAACTAGATCTTTATAGAATTCGTCTCCTGAAAAGCTAAGTCGGCCAGTACAATATTCATATTCATCCCAAAAGTTGATCAGCATGTTCATATGTCACATTTTGTGCAACAACATTCTTGCAATGCCATAATAGTACAAGGCCTCAAAAAGAGGAAAATTTCTTTAGGCTTTTCATTCAATCTTTAATCTGTTACATTGCACAATTAGACAAAAATTAAAATGTAATGCCTACCATTACTGATCCCAGTGATTATTAATGCTACCAATAATTCTCCCATAGCAGACTTCATTCAACACACAATGGAGGAGAAAGAGCTCTGAGTCAAGTGAGCCCCCAAGTGATTTTTAGGAGAGAGAGGTTGATTAAATAATAAATCCTTATTCAATGGAAGAAGATCAAGTCAAGTATAAGGATTTTGTGAACCTGTACTATTGATAACAGGATTTGAATTGAGGCCCAACTCCAACAAAAGACTTAAAGGGCAATCGTGTGCAAAGCTCTTCTCTCTCTTTTTCCTAACGAGTTAATCACCATACTTGTTATTCAAAATTTTACTTATCTAGATCAATACTGCAATGCCAAGGAATTCCAGTAACAAGGGTAAGTTGACAACACAAGCAAAGTAATGGCTTTGTAGTAATTATCCTAAATTTATTTCATTCAAAGGAAAAAAGTAACTTACAAACGACAACTAGCCACGAATTTTCTCACCCACCTTCTTTGTGTGGGAAGGGAGCTCCTATCTTACCACTCAATAGATGTAGCAATCGTGATGAAAATGTATTTTGATTCATAATTTAATGCATGCAGCACTTTTCAGGAAAAAAAACTACAAATAACAAAAAAATCATGTATGCATTAACACACGTCTTGGGCATAGCATCGATGACAAGACTCTAACTCATGGGATTGCAACTGCAACTCCTAGATATTCTATTAAACTTAAAATGTACACAAACACTTCAGTCACTCAGTGCTGACATAATTCTTTGAAAAACCAAGTTATAGACAAAAGTTGCCACATTGTTACTTTTAATTACAAGGTTGTACACACATTTCATATTCTTTATACCTAATCAACTCCCAAATTTCTTTGTTTTCTGCAAAACGTGGTTGTTTAGGTTTGCACTGCTTCAATTTCCAAGGCATTCTATCTTTCTTCAACGGAAATTTTCAACCTTGGCTTGTGAGCCACCCCATTTCAGACCCTACCCTTACACATACCATGAAATACCCTTGCACTTTCTCAATATGCCACAACCTAACTTTGCAACCCATCACAACATAACCTTGTAATCTGTATCCACACTACCTTGTACCTTGCAATCTACTAATGCCGCAGCCTATCCTTGTGATAGTAATTGTATAAGAAGATTTGATGGTCCTTAGCAGTACAAGCTTCAGGACTGATTTTCTATAGCTTGCCTGTTCATATGCCTTCAATTTTTGTCAAGATTGTTTTACAGATATGTCTAATATATATCAATGGGGCCTGCATGTCTACAAGGAAATGATTCATTAACTACTCCTATCTAATCATATATATAAATAAATTGGTAATTTAAATGTCAACCATGAACATCACTCACATATTAGCATTGCTTCAACCCTCAAAACTTCAAAACTTTAACCTCAAGTGCCCTCTATGCAATGAGGTAATATTGTTGTAACTTAACCATTTTATACATAAATATAAAAATAGATATATATTAATATTCAGTGACTGGTAGATGAATGCACATGCAGGCAGCTGATAAAGTTGTTCTGGTCATAGAGGAGAAACAAGGCTTCAGCATCAGCACTAGAACTTTGTTTATACGAGTTGGAATATAACAAGCTGTGTTAACTACAAAAAACTGATAGCTACCTTAACTTGTTTCAGTGCACTGGGAAATTGAGAGCACATATAATATTAATCAAAGACCTATGTAAGCTTGGTGTGAAAGTTTGGTGTAGAACCCCAACTCAGCTAGGATTACATATAGAATTGTCCAAAAGAGGAAATCTCATAACATAAAACCTGCTGTGCATCAGCTGAATAATACTTAAATAACTACCATGTTAAAGGACAAATAAATAATCATACATTGATATTAAAACAAAGCAAATTCGGTCACTGTTGAAGACAGCAGGAATAAAAAACCTTACCAAACCAGGAGAACCACTAAGCTCAGAGTTGACTTCAGCAACTTCCCCAGAAACTGGCGAGAATACATCACTGGTTGCTTTCACACTTTCTACAGCACCAAGAGTACCCCCTTTTGAAACAGTCGCTCCAACATCTGGTAGTTCAACAAACACAACATCTCCCAGATGATCCTGCAATAAGCAAACTTGAAGAATTAAACAAATAAGAAAAAAAATGCCCAATAGAAACAGATACCCATAACAGTAAGTGCATTCTCTCTCATTGCTCCAAAGAAAGTAATAAGCAAATTTAGCACAAATAGTCTTGGCTGTACACGATTAAACTTAAACAAAACCTATAAAACAGCAGCATTGTGAACAAATCAAAACAGGCATGCTGTTGTCAAACTGTCATTCGATATATAAACAAAACGCCCAAAGTCAAAAACTGGATGATTTAAAAGATAAGATATCAACTCAGATCCTGCATTCTCTTATTAATCCATTGAGAGATCTAACTCCTAAAATACAGGCAAACTGACCAAACTTATTACCAACCTGAGCATGGTCAGTTATTCCGATAACAGCAAGAGGGCCATCAACTTTGACCCACTCATGTGACTCAGTATATTTCAAGTCCTTGACAACTGCAAAAATTGATATTAAAAATCTAAAATAAGAAATCTGAATTTGCTGAAATGTAAATTAAATCATCATGTACTCTTTATCATCTTAATTGTGGTTAAGATAAACAAATAGACAATAAATGTGTTATATGTATTAAAAATTTAAAACTAGCAAAAAGAATGAAATAAACAAATATAATAGCCAGTAAATCAAATTCCGGTATAATTGAAGACAACACATCTTGGCATGTAAAGCACACATGTGAAATCCATGAACTACACATACTAAAAGAATGATGAATGTTTACAACTTTGCACCAAGTCACTTCATGCCTTAATTTTTCTGCATAAATGCTTTTATTTTTTAGCTGAATTAAATTCTCAAGAGAAAAGGGATACTTCAACACAAAGTCAGAACCCTTTCTGTACCTCCATTCTACTTGCTCTGAGTGATATCAGGACATCACTCTAAGGTCAGGACTCAACCCCATGACATTTTTATTAATCAAGCCTAATGTTTTAGTCTAGCGTAGCAGAGGTGTCTGCACAAAGTCAATGAGTACCTTGAACTTAAGTCTTGGTCATGCATTCCAACTTGAATCAATAATAACTATAGTTGTTGATGATACAGAAGCGCTCGTCAGTCAAGTAGTACCATTCATATATTTCTGACTTGGAATAAAAACTGTGTTTTTTCAGCAAGATAAAGGGAATTACCATTGTTTCGTGCAGTTAATTCTTCAAGTCAATTTCCAAATGAAAACGAACGAAATGAATAACATTCCCAAAGTTCTGCTTAATCCTTTCACAGATAACACCTGACACATATAAATATACCTTCCAACTTCATATAGTCCACTTCTACATCCTTTGGACTGATGTAGAGAACTTGGATCAGTAGATACACATAGGGCTGCCAGCCCTCAGCACAGATGAAGAAACAAGTTACTCAGGTAAAATAGTTCATCACTAAATTGCCAAGATAACGATGTGTGCCAATTGTACAAATCACATTACACCAATGAGAGTTCAACCTTGGATGCTATAAGAGATACTTCTGAACTCTGACGGCACAAGATACCCCATTGCCACTGCATGTCCAGATGACACCTACAAATAGGTTTAAGAAGTAATTCCCCGCAAGCAGGTGTTTACATTTTGGCAGTTGTATGTTACTTAGCAGCATCTTTTGTTTGACATTTGTACCACGGTTCATTGTTAAATTTAATGCATGAATAGTTTCATTTCTATTTAGTTTGCCACTGCTTGTCAGATGAAACCCACAAATAGGTTTCAAGAGTAATTCCCAACAAGGAGGTGTTTACATTTTGACAGTTGTATGTTACTTAGCAGCATTTTTTGTTTGACATTTGTATTGCAGTTCATTGTTAAAGTTTAATGCATTAGTGGTTTCATTTTCTATTTAGTTTAGCCTCCAGATGTCTTATTCACTGGCCTCGACCTTTTGCATATGACGTATTTGATAATCATATTGGACATCACAGGTCACCTAGACCATTAACATACATAATACTTCTGTCTTCCTTTTTCTTCTATAGCTAATGGCCATGAACCAACTGTAAACATAAAACTGTTGACAGCAGAAACTGAACTGTATACGTTGATTTAGATGAGCAAGGAAAACCAGCTAAAATCAGGACAAACCCCTCGTTTTATACACCGTCTTATATGAAAACAGCAATGATAAACTACTTACTTTGTATGTCCCTCCACCATGCTTCTTGAGTGAGAAACAAAATGAATTAACAGTGTGTATGTATATATGTATCTATTTGTATCATAGATGAACAATGGCCAAAAGATCGTAATTAGAAACGTTAAACAAAATCACAATTTTTTGGAAACATCACACATTTTTTGGAAACAAACATCAAAAATTACCAGGCTGTCAAAAAAGGCCAACATAAGCCCAACATTTGATTTCTTCTGGTCATTTCTCTGACTTTATTTTTTGTTGGAAGCCATAACTGGCAATATTAAATTCTTATACTAAAAGTTGACATTCTCTATCTTTCATTCTCTATCCCTTTACTTAAACTTTTAACATTACCATCAATAATTCTAGAATGTCTGAGAATGATTCCAACCTCATCAAACTTCATATGAAGAAAATAGAATTTCATATCTGATTGAGAATTCAACAAACTTGTCAGTTTTCAAAGTTTCAAGTTTCAACATTTCAGGATTAGTGGGATTTCAACATCTCAAGACTGGATTCTATCATGTAAAGGGTTTGGGATTGGCATTTAATCAAGAGCACCAAACCCTTGATGTTCACTTGTGAACTCATCTGCTATGACCTTGGTAAAAGTGTACCCTTCACTCATGCCAAAACCACTAATTAGGCATGTTAAGCTTTCTGCCTCGTTTTAATGCATGGCTAGCCAATTTCATCAAAACTGGAGGGTGTTGACTTGAGAAACAACAATATGGATGGACTTGGATCCACAACTAGCACCAAGTGTTGAGAAATGTAACTAGTATCAGTCTTCATAATTGTATTTGAGTCATGACGTGATGTATTTATCAAGAGAGAGAAAAGAAAAATTATTTATAAGCATTGGTTTCATGCTCTATTTATTTTGTTTCTAGGTCAAAGCACCCATTGAGTGCTTCTAGGGTTTGTGTCATGAGTCATTATCCATGTCATCATGTAATAGACCCTTCTTGGGCTTATTGTGTCAGAGAAACAAAATTTATTTTATGTAATTGGTCATGTAAACCATCCTCCACCAAGTCAGCTTGCCATTCATCAAGCCAGTCTCACTAAGAGGGCTACAACCACTATAAATAGCAGTGCAACTCAACCTATTGGTGCATCCACTCAAGAAGTTCAATCTGCAATTCTAAGGAGGTGCAAAGGCAAGGAAAAGAAGTGGCAAGGCTAAAAAAAGGGACATAGAAAGCCTAGTGAAGGCAGAAACTCTAGCGAAGGAAGAAAGGATATTTTTCTCTTGTTTCCAGCTCACACATGCGAGGATCTGAAGCTGCAGGAGGGCTGAAGTTGCAGACCTTCAGTAAAGCTGAAATTCTTGATGCAGGAAGCCAAAATTTTGTGACTGACGTAGTATTGATGCAGTTTGACTTGAGTTGACTTTTGGAGTTTGGCTAATCATCTTGGGAGGCTGACTTGGTGGATTGGAGGTCTTTGTCTTGGTCTAAAGGTCTTGGTTGTCTCATTTGATTTGGTTTGAAAAGAAGAGGAGAAGTTTTTGGGTTTTCCCCTAGAAGAGGGGTTTTGCACTGGCTGAGAGCCTACATCCTGTGTCTTTGTTGTGCTGATCTTCATGTACTTACGTTTTTGGTAGCTTCTTGATGATAAGAAGATATAAAAGAAGGTAATAAGAATTCAAAGAAATCACAAGTAACTATAAAGATAAGAAAATCTTTCTTCCTTTATGATTTTCTAACATGATATCAGAGCTAAGGTGAAGGAGAAAGGAAAAGGAAGCTTGAAGATCTTTGGCTCTCGTCATTAGCACATCTCTAAATCAATTCAAAAGATTCTCTATTTCGGTTAACTAGCTAGACACAATACGAATTCTGGACTGTTTCAATAAGTACTAGTGATACAGTGAAGGATGACAGTAAAAATATAACAAGCCACAACATGCCAGATTCATAACCTGATTGAAATGCAAAGGGAGATTGGTACAGAAATGTGAAGCAGTCTATACTACAAATAGGCCATATGACAGTGACACATTCAAGATCCATATGACAGTTGTCACCACAAATCTATGCTCTACTATCCACCCATGTGATGAGAAAAGTAAATCTAAGTATGGCAACCATCCTCACTCTGAGAAAAACAAGAAACATAACAGATCTCTTTCTATGATAAAGGACTGTCCTATAATTCATGTACAGAATAGCTATCCCTATTACAATTCAAAAGAAGGTTGCATAGGAGAAAGCAGCCCTTGACCTCAGCATCTTTGAAGTAAGCATGACATCTTAGAGAAAACGTTGCAGTAAACTTCTTGTGATCATGGACTAAGGTAAGTAGAGGTACATACAATTGTTTTTATCCATATAATATCTATTCCATATTAGATTAGGGTTTTGAAATCTCATTTTTTATTGGTATCTAATTTTGGTCCCTTGTAGAAACCCTAGCTTTTGGTCTCTAGGGTTTGTAGGTAAAATGGTAAACCCTATTAGGGATAAAATTGTTTTTTCAAACCCTAGGATTGATGTTTTGAATGATATCATCTAGAAACTGAGGGTTTGGATCTGAAAACCCTAGGAATTTCTCCTCCATAAAGATATTATGAAATCCCTAGTTTGTAATCATACTTTTGTATTTGTATACTTTTGGATGGTACTTGTCAAGTAAATGTTGCAGGTACATAAAGAATTGATGATCATATGCTATGAAGATGTTGATGCTTCATAGTAAGAGGGGGCTCTTCAAGAAGAAGATTCCACCTCCTCACAAAAGATAAGTATTCTTTATCTTTTTCATTATATTTTATTTCTTTATATATCTAGCTTTATTATTGTTGCTCATATATAATCCTTTTTCTTGCAAGTTATATTCTAAAGAACGTAAATAAAAGGAAGGATTGTGGCTAGATTCAAAGGGAGACGTCAAACAAAAGAATTGAATCATGAAAGAAGCCTTGTTGCAAAAGAAACGCTACAAGGTTTGTGAAAGAAACAACTTAAGGTATATATAAAGATTTGTAGCAGGTCTTCTTCATATATGAAGGTACAGTCAATTTGTATTTAAAAGTTTGCTTTATATTACTAACTCTAGGGTTTTGCTATAGAATCATAATGATGGTATCTAGGGTTTGTGACCAAAATCCCTAGCAAAGATTGTTGTGAAAGTCTAGGACATGAGTGTAACCCTAGTTGATTGCTAAACTAGGTCTATGTTTTGAATATCTAAGTGTTGATTACCCTTGATTGATAAAGATGAATTCATGCTCTTGCACATATATATATATATATATATATATGTGTGTGTGTGTGCTTGGTTGTACTTGTTGTTGAAGATTTACAGGTACATAGTATTCAAGGTGTTGAAGATGCTTACCTACCCCATACTTGATGATGACTTGATGACGATGTTGAGCATCATGAAAAGGGTGAGTTGTAAGAATCTTGATGACATTGAAGTTTAGATTAATAGATGACCTTGTTACCATATGAAGATAAAGAATGATGTTCATGAAGGAATGAATTTTTGGAAGGTCAAAGTTCTCCGATGATATGATAATGCAAAAGAAAGAGCCTGTGTGGCTAGAAGAATAATATTGTTGGACTTGTCCCCTAGTTGAGAAGAAGCTTCGATAAAGGAAAGTGTATATCTCCCTAGTTGAGAGGGAGACATATTGTGACAACTATAATGAAGACCTTGAAGAAGGAATGAGATCAAAGAATGGCTAAAGCACAACAAATGGTTATTCGTGATTAATAAAGTTGCAAACAAGACTTGGATGTGTTGAGACGTGGTGAGGATGAGTTTGGTGTTGCTGAAGAAATTGAAGAAGGAAGCTTCCATCAAGATGTGTTTGGATATTGTGATGACCTAAGAAACATCAGAATGATTGAAGACCCTAGAGTTTTGTGCTAGCGTATAAGAACATATATATTGGAAGTTTGATACTAGTTGGGGTCGTAAAGCTGTTGGATGTTCTAATGGTTGAACAGGTAGTTGATGTGTGGATCTCTCCCTAAGAAGTTTGAATAATTGATGAGGATGCTTGGATTGGTGGATATCTTTGATTTGGTTAAGAGGGAGAGATGAGTACCATAAAACTACCTGTATGATGGTACTTGGGAGGACATCTTGCCCTGGTTAGTATTGAGATCTCACTTGTTGTTTGGCCTTGATGATGTCTGGATCCTGGTGTGGGACAGTACCTTGGTCATGTGGAGCTTTGTTTGTGTTGACCTTGTTGAGATACCTGGATCCCTAAGGGTTGGTGTCAAGACATAGAGCCCTGTATAGTATCTATATTGATACCAAGGTTGTATCCTGATGGTACCTATAGTGGCAAGTTGCCTTGATGACACCTTAGTCCTTGTTTGTGTCTTAGATCCTTGTATTAGTGTCTTGGAAATGACACTTGGATCCTTGAAATACTGTCATTGACACTTGGATCTTTATGTGTTTGATCGTTGGCAGTTGTGGTATCCCTAACATTGTGTATGATGTTGTACTCTACTTGGAACATTTCAAATTGAGGTCAACCTTGTACTGGTTGAACAATTATGAATACCTCGCTAGTTAGGAGGGAGTGTTGAGAAATGTAACTAGTATAGATCTTCATAATTGTATTTGAGTCATGATGTAATGTATTTATCAAAAGGGAGAAAAGAAAAATTATTTATAAGCATGGGTTTCATGCTCTATTTATTTTAGTTCTAGGTCAAAGCACCTATTGAGTGCTTCTAGGGTTGTGTCATGAGTCATTGTCCATGTCATCATGTAATAGACTCTTCTTAGGCTTATTGTGTGAAAGAAACAAAATTTATTTATGTAATTGGTCATGCAAACCCTCCTCCACCAAGTCGACCTGCCCTTCATCAAGTCAGCCTCATTAAGGGAGCTACAATCACTATAAATAGGAGCACAACTCAACCTATTGGTGCATCCACTCAAGAAGTTTGATCTGCAATTCTAAGGAGGTGGGAAGACAAGGAAAAGAAGTTTCAAGGCTTGAAAAGCAACAAAGAAACCCTAGCGAAGAAGGAAGAAACTCTAACAAAGGAAGAAAGGATATTTTTCTCTTCTTTCCACCTCACGTGCAAGGATCTAAAGCTATAGGAGGGCCGAAGTTGCAGACCTGCAGTAAGGCCAAAATTCTTGATGCAAGAGGCCAAAATTTTGTGATTGATGCAGTTTGACTTGAGTTGACTTTTGGAGTTTGGCTAATCATCTTGGGAGGTTGACTTGGTGGATTGGAGAAGGTATTTGTCTTGATCTAAGGGTATTGGTTGTCTCATTTGATTTGGTTCTAAAAGAAGAGAGGAGAAGTTTTTGGGTTTCCCCTAGAAGAGGGGTTTTGCCCTGACTGAGAAACTACATCCTATGTCTTTGTTGTCTTGATCTTCATGTACTTTTGTTTTTGGTAGTTGCTTGATGATAAGAAGATATAAAAGAAGGTAATAAGAATTCAAAGAAATCACAAGTAACTATCAAGATAAGAAAATATTTTTGCCTTTATGATTTTTTAACACCAAGCACTAGTACTGATGTCCCTGGAGAATCAAGACAAAAGGCCAAAGGAGGATATGTAGTTATTTGTTGGAAGTATGATGTTTTTTCAACTCTAGAGTCCAATTAGAATATTCACATTAATATATTTTGTTGCAAATATATATTGCACCTAGTGCCATTTTGTTATATTAAATGGCCTAGATGTTATATGCATGAACAAACTTTGCATATTTGGTATCTCATGGTTTGAATTTCAATTGATGTGCATGTGTGTGTCTTTGCATGGTGGAAGGTGGAGACTAAAAGGCTCAATATGGAGGTGGTACCTAAGTAGCTAAGTCGCCTAACACAATGACATGGGACATGGAGGACACGGAAATACAAGTACCCAACACGTGACATGGCAACCCCTAGAACAGGACACGTTATATTTATATTTATATATATAATGTGTCTGTCTGTCATGTTCTAGGGGCCCCTGTGTTAAAAAAAATTAAAATATAAAAAATTAGTGGATTACAAACAAAAAAATGAAATATAAACAAAGATTCCGTTTAAAAGCTAAAACATTTACATGATGATGATACAAATTCAATCATAGAAACAACTAGTACTATATCAATGATGATAAATTGACAAACACACAAGAAATTAAAACCATACACTGCAATTTTCTCACTAATTCATCAAAATCAAAATGTTCTACATAGATACTGACATCAAGTCAATGCTACTATAGTGGGAATGTAAATGTCAAATACAAAACAAGGTAGATACTAGAACCATAGATAAAGATGGAAGAATCTCATAACTCATGACTATTAGTAGTCCCCCATGTCATCAACATCACTGCGTCTCCCCCATCCTCCTCTGTATCCAATCTAGTCTCTGCATTTGTTGATGTGGGGGATGACCCCTCAGTAGGATCACCATCATCAAAAGTGATCGATTCTTGCACTAGTTTTTAAGATCCAAGTTGGCCAATCCCAACTCAACAATATTGTCCAGACTCCAAACCCATATCAACGGGAAACACATCCCATATATTTGTCTCTCCCTTCAACCACTCCTCCCTCTACCTATAAATAAGAAGGTTGGTGTGCACATACACCATTGTCTTTGCCCTCGATTACTCAAGCTTGCTCTTCTTCAAACTATACAAATTCCCATATGTGCTCCAATTCCTCTTGCAACAAGAGAATGAAGTAACCTAAGAGAGGAGCCTCTTAGCTAATTGTTGTAGGAGAGGGCATGTTGCTCCATGAGTTGACTACTAAGCATAAAGCTTCTTAGCCCCACTATCTACAATCACGTCATAGCCTCCATATCTCCTAGTGCCAGTGTAAAACTCTACAAGGCATCCTCCACCTCATCAAGAGATGCTCTATCCTGATATATCCCTCTAAATGCATCCTTACTCCCTTGTGAAATCTCAACATCCATGTGAGGAGGGAATCTATGTGAAGATTCTCCACTGAGCCATTCATTGTTGTAGTATTTGGGATTCAATGAGTGCGCTAAGCAAAAAAAAGGTATGTAATTCTTGTCTCAGTTGCTAACAAGAATAACGTGTATGTTGGTGAAAAAAGGCCTCTATTGTTGTCTCCTAGTCAAGGCACTCATTCTGAAAAATAATGGTCCTCACGGATTCAATCACGAAATCCCACCCTATTACGCACTGAAATGGGTGACCCCATAGGAGGAAAATGTTCTACTTTTGACAGCCATTCAGACAACCAGCCAACCAGTAGCCTCTAATATTCACTTCTTGATGATGATATGCCATGTGCCTCCACCATCTACATCAAGCACATACCTTTCACCATCTGACGTTTCCACTTGGATGAAGGTGGGTTGCTATTCAAAAGGTACTTTGATCATTTTGCAATTGAGTGCTTATACTTGTTTGTTTTGGGCATTTAGTATGGATAAAGGGGTGATCTAGAAGATTGACCAATCTTGATTGTAAATATGTTCTCTCGCCTTACCATGGATTTAATCTTTAGCCCTAGTCCAGTGGGACCTCCCTTGAGGCTTAGGGTTATAGGAGGGGCACTACTTGGAAAACCCAAATTGAGGTAGCACGTTCATTACCCCCTACACCATACTTGACACCTTCCATGTCACATTACAAGCCCCTTATACCACCTCCATTCTTCAAGCCTAACTTGTTATTAGTTCATTGGGATTTGGCACCATCATGTCCACACTCCTTGAGTACGGCCAGAAAAAAAAAAATTGCCCTGGAGGTTGATGCAGCGAAAAGAATGAAGAGCACATCATGGCCACAACAAAAGAAAAAGAAGAAAATAAAAATGCAAAATATGGTTGGGACATAATATAATGCATGGGCTTAGAATGAGCTCTACCCTCCTCATATTGCAATCACCCGATTCCTAAACGCATGATGCTCCATCACATCAAAAGGAACCCTTGCATGTCCCAACCCTGATGAGCGATGAAATGTCTCATCTTAAGGGGTAATATTAAATGCTACATCATAAAGAGTAAGCTCTAACCCTTGAGCTATGCACCATAATACAAAGCATTATCAAGAAAACAGTAAAAGGCACACTAGAGGGATGAAAAAGACAAGTCGAGCAGGGCAACTCATGCATCCATAATTGCTCCCTCCTTACATCTATACACTTAGGATGCGGACTCCCCATCAGCTAGTCCCCTTGACCTTTTCCCCTCCATTGTGATACATTTACACTAACACCTATTGATTGAAGGGTTGACCTCAGAAATGCCACTTCCCCTTAAGTGGTTGGAAACACCTAACAGGGTTGACCTTAGCCAACTCTATCAAGGTAGGGATCACCTTTACGGGACTTGGTCGAGTTACATATCAGAAGGACATCCAAGTTTGAAACATTAATATGCCCTTAACATCCAAGTTTGTTCCACTTAGATGCTCATATGGTCTCATTCTCTAATGGATAGTTTCTTTCACTTGAGTTCATGTTGATTTTGTCAAGTGGTCCACAAAAACCCAAGCCTTAAGAGCACCCACTCCACAAGTACCCAGGCCTTTCAGAGAGATAGATGACTTAGCAAATGCACCATTGAAAACGTTAGGCCTTATGATGACTTTAGCAGGTGATACATGTCCCAAAGCACCCTCAAACCTAGAACGTTCTTCTTCTTTGACCCAACACAGAGGATTCTTGATGATTGCACTATTGAACCTAGCATGCCCTTGGGCTGGCCTTGACACTACCTGATGGGCAAGTCATGATTCAGAGCCCAAATCAAGGTGGTCTTCCATGAGAGATTAGGGGAGGCTTGTTGCAATTGATGGATCCCTAGATCTAGAGAGATGAGGCCCTATTTTAACCATTGGAGACCCATGGAGATGACATGTTGACACCCCAACTTGATTTGGGACCCTGGAGGATGATTTGAGGTGGATTTGATGAACACTCCTTAAATGTTGGATGATGTTAGCACACACACATTTTGAGCATTCATCACACCATGACATGGCATTTGGAGCCCAAAACGAGCATGACATCAACATTAATGAGGTTTACAACTCACACATGTGGGCATTAATGGCATGCTCTACCATTGAGCTAGTGGGTTGGCTTGTAACCCAAGGTTCATTTGTTCTCAAACTTTTTTTGGGGGCTTCATTAGCTAAAAATTAGTTGAGGTAAACCGCATATCAATAGAGGTCACCTCATTGTTGTATCTCATCATCAATTGTGGAGTATTTTGGCCTCCCTAGATGATTTTGGCCTATCTATTTTGACTTGTATTCTTGTGGAGATGTGTTCTATTGAGGATAATTTTGCTTTTGGAGACTAGCTCTTGTTGTGGAAACATCAATTTGGGATAATAAAGGACTTATTCATGTATATCTTGTAAGTACTTTTATTGTTGATTATCTTTCTGAATGGTTATTGCATGGAACGGTTGTTGCTAGGGTTTCTATGCCCCTATTAATTTGACAATTTGTTAAAATTGGCAACTAGGGCCAAACTCCATGTGGGTCTTCTTAATTATGGAAACTGGTATTTTTCTTAGATTCCTCTCGTCGAGAGGTGTGGGATTGATCTAAAGATCATCCGATTCTGACAAGTATTCATGGAGATATGAATCTATTTGTGTTATGCAACAATTTGTCAAGGTCGACCAGCAACCAAACTACCCCCATCTATCCTCAATGTTTTACTATAAAAAGAGGTGGCTTGCAAGTCATTTGAGACACACCTCTTGTGATCTCTTCCTCTCCACTTGTCTTTGGGTTTTGGTGGGTGGAGAGATTCTAAGAGTATACGCTGCCCTAGACCTAGATGTTGTCAAGGAAAAGAAGGAACTACGTAGCCCTAAAAAAGATGCCCAACACATTTATGAAGATAAGCTTCTAACGTTGTCCCTATATCCCTAATGCTACCCTAAATGGAATCATGGTGAAGAGACCTTAACGTTGTCCATAAGAGAACTATACACTGCCTTATATAGGCCCTAAAGGAGATCTATAATATGTTGTTCTAGGTCGCAGTTTGAAGAGAGTTTTCATGTGCCCTAACCGCTGTGAGTACAAGCCCTAGCAATAGTCCTATTGGGAGGGCTATAGTCTTAACCCAGCCGCAGATAATGAAAAGAGTTGGCCGCAGTCCTAAGGGATCTCTAGCTGTCAAAGAGAGTAACCATACGCTACCTAAAAGGTTCCTCATCCGCAGTCTAAACACTCAATCTAATCCGCAGTTGCAAAGAGGCATCTATATGCCCTAGCCACAGTGAAAGGTGAAGGTTACAGCCACCGAAATAAGGGTCTCTAACAATTGTCATTTGTGCTTCAAACCGCAGTCAAAGTAGGGCCAATACAGCCCTAGTCTCAGCCCTCAAGGAGGTCATCTTGGTCGCAGTTGGAGAGGACTCTTTCAGCCACAAATGATGAAGTTAAAGAGGTCCATATCTCTGTAGGCAAGGAACCCTTAGACGCTGTAAGGAAAGGTGACTCTGCATTAATAAGGCTAATTGGAAGACTTTGTTGTTCAAGGGTAAAGATAGTTGGGTATTGTATGTCAACCTTACTTGCTACTGGGCTAGGCCACGAGCCATAGCCAGCAACATAGATTGTGTTAAGGGTTGCACAAGTCAATCTTGAACCTCAACTTATCATGACTGTATAAGGACTGAAGTTTGATGTGACTGCTTGTACTGACAGTATGTTTAGATGCAGCATACTTGGATGGATGCAGCATGGATAATGAATGCATTGATTGTTGGGGGCAGCATGGTGCAGTATGGTGCAACACAATGGATGCAGCATGACGTATTGCAGCAGCTTGATGATGATGGGTGCAGCAGCATGATGTATTACAGCAGCTTGATGATGATGGGTGCAGCAGCATGATGTATTGCAATAGCTTGATGATGATGGGTGCAGCAGCATGATGTGAGTAGTGCAACAGCTAGAATGTATTGCAGCATGATGTATTGCAGTAAGCATAGTGCAATGAAGGGTACAGCATAGTGCAGCATGAAGGATGCAGCATAATGATGGTGAAAAGCAACGTGATGGGTAGAGCATGATGATGAGGTACAACTCAGTGATGGGAGCATCATAGTGATGAGAGCAGCATGATGATGAGGTGCAGCACAGTGATGGGTGCAGCATGGTGATGGAGTCAACTTGAAGGATCAGTTGAAGCAATATGCCTTCACCTGAGTTCAAATCAGCTACCTCATGTATTACCTTCATAGAGAAGATCTCTGCTCTTATTTTGATATGTCAAAATGCTGACTTCTGATGTATATGTACTATCTCTCTCTCTACTGAACTATTGAAGAACATAAGAAGAATTGATCAAGGGTTTCCCCACATTGGGGTTTGTCCCTGGCTGGCGCCACATCTTATGTCCTCTTGTTTTGGCTTGTCTTCTGCGATTTATGTTTATGTTATATCTGCATTTTACTATCATGTTAAATGTGATTGCTAATATGGAATTGATATTGAGCTAACGTGAAAAATTAAAGTAAATTGCTCTCAGCATATAACATACCTAAAATTAACATGGTATCAAAGGTGAGGTGAAGACAAAGCCCAAGCAAGAGTGAAAGAGCAATCACCGAAGACAGTTGGAAAGGACAAAAGGCTCAATGGGTTCCTCATCCCTCTTCAAATTCACCAAGAGTGAAGTCGAATCAAGAAGATTATCAGAGTGGCGCAACAGAAGCATCTGATGGCCTACCTAAAGATCACTTCAATGGGAAGTCCGAATCTAAGGGTGGAAGGAAAGGCAGAGGCCTTGCTTGCAATAAGTTTGGCCATTATGCGAAGGAGTGTCCGAATAGAAGGGACACATCACTTGATAATGATAACAATCATTCCAGGGGCATCTTCAATGATTGAAGGAATGACAGGTACAATGGCAAAGGAAAAAGGAATGCAGGTCATCAAGGAAATGGTCGACTCTTCAAAGAAAGCAAGAGGTATGAAGAATCAAATGTTGTTTCTGATAAGCTGAAGGAGTATTATCTTATATTGGCCCTCTCCACTACTTCTCCTCCAGACTCTTTAGGAGTCTAGCTTATTGATAGTAGTGCTTCAAGGCACTTCATCAGATAGAAGGAAACTCTCTCAAATTTGATAGAGGGAGATAATCATGGAGATAATTATTGGAGACGATGCCACCTATCCCTGAAAGGGTGTAGGGAATGTTGCCCTTAAATTGAATGAGGGTAGATCGATTCATTTTCAAGAACCTCTTTATCTCAAGAAGAACCTGGGGTCCATTTCGGAAGTGGAAGACAAAGGTGGCATTCATTAATGGAAATGTATGTGTGTGGATAAGGAATTTTTAAAAGATGCTTTTGAGTTCAAGGTTGGCAATTTGTATCAAAATGCAAGAAGTCCATTGGGGACCATGTCAGTTGACACATCTCTTCTATAGCACCGGAGGTCTGCTCATTATGGGGCCCTACCCGATGTGTGTCAAATGGTGACAGGAATGCCTAATTTCAAGAAGAGCATGAAGGTACATGTTTGAGATGTACCGAAAAAAACTTACACGGGGACCATTCCCCTCATGTAGCAAGTCTACAGATTTGGAACAACCTGAGGGGTTTGAGTCTTGAGATTCATGATCAGGAATCTCATGTATGCAGGTTGAAGAAAGCTCTCTATGTTTTAGAGCAAACACCCCGAGCTTGATATGAGAGGATTGATAGTTAGCTGATGAAGCTGAGATTCACTAGGAGTGAAGCCGATCCAAACCATTGCTTGAAGGTACCTCTCATACTGGCACCTTATGAGGATGACCTCTTTCTAACAGGTGCAGACCCTCTCATTTGCAAAAGTAAGAGGGAGTTGGATTCCAGATTTGGAATGGTGAACTGTTAGCCCGTGACTACCTCGATGAAGCCTAACTTTAAGAAGTTATGCAGTAGTAATGCCGGACCTGATTTGGGAAATGCCTCTGAGTTCCATAAACTCATACTAGCATTGATGTTCTTGGTGAACTCCCATTCGAATATATGTTTTGCAATTAGCATGTTGAGCTCATAAATGGTTGAGCCTCACTGGAATGTTGCCAAGAATCTTTTGAGATATCCTTGGGGCACAATGTTTCATGGATTGAGATACACTGCCAAAAATATAAAGTTGCGTGATTATTCTGATGCTGACTAGGCAGGAAGTGTGGAGGATTGCAAGAGCACTTCTGGGTGTTGGTTCTCTTTGGGTTCTACTTTGATATCCTGGATGAGCAGGATGCAGAAGTCAGTTGCTTTGAGCATCGATGAGGCCGAATACATAGCTGCGAGTATGGCCTCTTGTGAAGCTGTCTGGTTGTGGAAACTCTTTAGTGAGCCGTATGGACACATGGTGGATTCCACCGTGATCTTCTATGACAACCAGAGGGGGATTCGATTGTTGAGGAATCCAGTGTTCTATGATCGCTCCAAGCATATCGACATCAGGTACCACTTTATCTGGGATATGGCACAACAAGGAGCAAGGAGGCTCCTTTGTATTGAGACTAATGTGCAGGTCATCGATATTCAGATGAAGCCCCTGGGGAAAGGTCAAATTCTTGACTTTCCAAGAACGACTAGGAGTCGTGGAGAGACTCTCTCCTAAGGGTCCTGTATGATATGGACTTTGAGCTCTGGGAGCTCCAGGAGCTCCGGGGGGCTTGGGGGTACATCTTGGAGCGATGAGCAACCAAAGGGTGAGTGGTTCAGCCTTCCCCCAGTGGTTTTCTATGTAGGCAGGATGAGTAGTTCATCCTTCTCCCACTGAGACACAGTCATAGGGTGACTGGTTCAACCTTCCCCTAGTGATTTGTTGTGTACAGGGTGAGTGGTTCAGCCTTCCCCTAGTGATTTGTTGTGTACAGGGTGAGTGGTTCAGCCTTCCCCTAGTGATTTGTTTGTACAGGGTGAGTGGTTCAGCCTTCCCCTGGGATACCCCATGATGACATGTAGGCAGGATGAGTAGTTCATCCTTCTCCTGTTGAGACATCCTACCCATGCAGTCTGGGACTCATGAGAAGTACCTCTCATCTGGCCAATGAGTAGGGAAATGAGGATAGGGACCATAGTAGTACCAATGGACGTATTGTGTTACTACCGTACTCCCTATGCTAGGATGATATTGATCTAGGATCAATTGGAACTGACTTCGGGTCAGTAAGAGTGATATAACTCACTCTCTTTTGGCACTGACTTCGGATCAGTAAGAGTGGTATGATACACTCTCTTTATTTGGAACTTATTTCGGATCAGTAAGAGTGGTATGATACACTCTCTTTATTTGGAACATATTTCGAATCAGTAAGAGTGGTATGACACACTCTCTTTATTGGAACTAACTTCAGGTCAGTAAGAGTGGTAGGAGACACTCTTTTATATGGGACTGACTTCGGGTCAGTAGAGGATGGTATGATATATTCTCAATCACTTCTTCTTCTTCTTCATAGTTTAGCAGAGCGGAGCAGTGCAAGGCACTGATGGCAGAGATAGTATAGTCTGGCAGATGGAATAGTAGATGGAGCTCTCCCTACTTGAAAGGGAGCATTAAAATTGGCAACTAGGGCCAAACTCCATGTGGGTCTTCTTATTTATGGCAGCTAATATTTTTCTTGGATTCCTCTCATTGAGAGGTGTAGGATTGATCTAAACATCATCCAATTCCGACAAGTAGTCATGGAGATATGAATTTATTTGTGTTATGCGACAATTCGTCAAGGTCAACCAGCAACCAAACTACCCCCATCTATCCTCAATGTTTTACTATAAAAAGAGGTGGCTTGCAAGTCATTTGAGACACACCTCTTGTGATCTCTTCCTCTCCACTTGTCTTTGGGTTTTGGTGAGAGGACAAATCCTAAGAGTATACACTGCCCTAGACCTAGATGTTGTCATGGAAAAGAAGGATCTACACAGCCCTAAAGAAGATGCCCAACACAGTTATGAAGATAAGTTTCTAACACTGTCCCTATATGCCCTAACGCTGGCCTAAACGCAGTCATGGTGAAGGGACCTTAACATTGTCCATAAGAGATCTATACCCTGCCTTATCTAGGCCCTAAAGGAGATCCCTAATACATTGTTCTAGGCTGCATTTTGAGGAGGGTTTTCATGTGCCCTAACAACTGTGAGTACAAGCCCTATACATAGTCCTATTGGGAGGGCTATTGTCTTAACCCAACCATAGATAATGAAAAGAGTTGGTCGCAGTCCTAGGGGATCTCTAGCTATCAAAGAGAGTAACCATACACTACCTAAAAGGTTCCTCATCCACAGTCTAAACACTCAGTCTAATCCGCAGTTCCAAAGAGGCATCTATCTACCCTAGCCACAGTGAAAGGTGAAGGTTACAACCACCGAAATAAGGGTCTCTAACAGCTGTCATTTGTGCTTCAAACCGCAGTCAAAGTAGGGCCAATACTGCCCTAGTCTCAGCCCTCAAGGAGGTCATCTTGGCCACAGTTGGAGAGGACTCTTTCAGCCACAAATGATGAAGTTGAAGAGGTCCATATCTCTAGAAGGAAGGAACCGTTAAACGCTGTAAGGAAAGGTGACTCTACAGTAATAAGGCCGATTGGAAGACTTTGTTGTTCAAGGGTAAAGATAATTGGGTATTGTATGTCAACCTTACTTGTTGTTGGGCTAGGCAGCAGGCCATAGCCAGCAGCATAGATTGTGTTAAGGGTTGCACAAGTCAGTCTTGAACCTCAACTTATCATGACTGTATAAGGACTGAAGTTTGATGTGATTGCTTGTACTGACAGTATGTTTAGATGCAACATACTTGGATGGATGCAGCATGGATAATGAATGCATTGACTGTTGGGGGCAACATGGTGCAGCACAATGGATGCAACACGATGTATTGCAGCAGCTTGATGATGATGGATGCAGCAGCATGATGTGAGTAGTGCAGCAACTAGAATGTATTACAGCATGATGTATTGTAGTAAGCATAGTGCAATGAAGGGTACAGCATAGTGTAGCATGAAGGATGCAGCATAATGATGATGAAGAGCAGCATGATGGGTACAGCATGATGATGAGGTACAGCTCAGTGATGAGAGCAGCTCAGTGATTGGGTGCAGCACAGTGACGAGTGAAGCATGATGATAAGGTGCAGCACAGTGATGGGTGCAGCATGGTGATGGAGTCACCTTGAAGGACCAGTTGAAGTTGTATGCCTTCACTTGAGTTCAGATCAGCTACCTCATGTGTTATCCTCATAGAGAAGATCTCTGCTCTTATTTGGATAAGTCAAAATGTTGACTTCTGATGTATATGTACTATCTCTCTCTTTGCTGAAATATTGAAGAACATAAGAAGAATTGATCAAGGGTTTCCCCACATTGGGGTTTGTCCATGGCTAGCGCCACATCTTGTGTCCTCTTGTCTTGGCTTGTCTTCTATGATTTATGTTTTTGTTCTATCTACATTTTACTATCATGTTAAATGTGATTGCTAATCTGGAATTGATATTAAGCTAATGTGAAAAATTGACACACATTGCTCTCAGCATAGAACATACCTAAAATTAACAATATCTTTCTATGAAATCTTGGTGTGATCCATGACTATCCTCGCGTGGTCTATGAATTCTTGCACCACCATGATTGTCCTTGCATGGTTCATGACTATCCTTGCATGGGCTGAAAACTCCACTTCCTTGCTTGAACCTAAAGATTCAACTTCCACTTGGCAGTTGACTATCCTTTGCAGTCTCCCTCTAAACCCAGAATCCCTCTGAGTCTACACAACTTCCCTGCAGCTAAACTTGTGTCCTTTCAAGGTTAGTCTTGAGCTGTAGTTAAACACTAGGCCTAGTCCACTCTAGACCACCACAACTCAACTCTGCAAGCCTCATCCTCCTCGGTCAAACACCTCATGTGCACATGGCTCAACTGTTGGATGTGCAGCTCTGCAATCCAATGAAGATATTAACTCGCAATCAACCTACCATCTACACAGAGCTACCTCGTCCATGCCAAAGCACTCCTTGCTAAGGCACCTGAACTATCTCAACTTACTTTGACAAGTCAATGAAAGTCCTTCATTAGCAACCAACCACACAACACACTAGTGTGCACCAAGTTCTCCACCAATCCACCAAAACTCCCATCCTCCCTCGTCACCAAATTGTTGAAATCACGATGGTTGTTACACCAAAACCCGCAGTGGTTAGTAAACAAAGCATTGCCATAGTTGATGGATCCACGAGAGGTTGTTAAGAACATGTCACAAAACACATGGGAAGCGTTAGTTTATTCAATCTCCAACAATCTCCCACCAGCACGAGCCGGGTGTGATTCGAACTCAAGACTTTTGGCTCTGATACCACTTGTTGAAATCACGATTTTCGTTACACCAAAACCTGCAGGTGTTAGTAAACAAACGCATCGCCAGAGTTAATGGATCCACGAGAGGCGGTTAAGCACATCTCACGAAACACACGGGGAGCGCTAGTTTATCCAATATCCAACAACAAACTAGTCAAGACTACATATCCATGTATTATGTTGAACCTCCTGCTCCATGTCTAGGTAAGCCGCAACACTATTGCTTCCTACAACAATTTCACAACTCCCTCCTAAAGTTGACACTTGTGCACACTCTGATCTCGCTACCCTTCAAAATAGCTTTGATACCATGTTGAAATTTATCATGCATCCTAGGTCTAGTCTATGACTAGACTAGCACATAATCACAATATTAATGCTCAACAATGAACAATGTTGCACAACGGAATATAACAGCACAAAAATCAACAACAATACACAAGTTTTATGGCCCAAAACATGTTTCTCATTAGTCCATCAATAAGAAAACCAAAAACCCTTACACAATTCTATAGTACACAATCTCTCCTTTGACTAAAACCCTAGGGTTGAGGCCTAATCCATCAAGTCCTCATCTTCCCAAATATGAGTACAAACAACCAACAAGAACGAAACTCACCCGGGCTTGCTCCTTTTAGCCCAGAGTACACGTATTAGTCTTGTTATCTACCAGCAAATTGTTCCTTTAGCCCATTGATCCCTCCTTTGGCTGCCTTTATCAGCTCCTTTGGCTCATTGTATTTCCCTTCCACAAGCTTGCAACTTTACCCTTGACCTTCGATTGTCTTTCTTTCTTCAACCCTCCTAGTTGTAGGCCCTCAGCAACCCTCACCCTCTGTCTGATTAGACCCCATCCAACCTTGACTAAGCCATAGCCACCTCTAATTGACCCATGATTGGCCTTCACCCTAGCCCTAAGGGTCTCAGTGCTGTTGTAGCAACTTTTGATCAATCTCAACCTATCCTACTTCAATTTTGAGGCTCTCAACCTCCACTATAGAACCCTCTCTGCCACAAATCTAAGGCTTTGACTGCTTCCTGAACCCAAGCAGACCTTGTAGCTTCAACGGCCCACCTTTAGGAGGCCCTGTAACACTTTGGCTTCCACTACTACATCTGTGGTTCACTTTAGGAAGTCTCTTTAACTCCTCGGCCTGTCCAGTTCCCAACTTCTAAGGCTTCTTGACCCTCGACCTGCTCACTTAAGGTCACTGTCTAGCCTCGTCCAATCTGTCCAAAACTCTCCAAACCTTAATAGCCCTACAAAGAGCTCTCTCTTGTTGCAGCCAGGTTACTCCTTGTCCTAAGCTACCCTCAGTAGGCCTCGACCTACTTCCCTTTCCACGACTTGTTGCCCAAGCAACCCTAACAGAACTCAGATGCTCTAGATTAGGCTGCGGCCAACCTGCTCCACCTCGTCCTTCAAGAATTATCCTCCAAAAGGCGTCAAACAGACTTCGGCCTCTTGCTAAACGATTTCTCATCCTTCTTGAGCAGAACTCGGTCTCTTCTAGGGCTCGCTCTCACTCCACACATGTAGTCCTTCACATTGTGTGATTAAGCCTCTCCTTTGGCCTATATTTATAGCTCTCCCAAAGGTGCCTTGCCCTCTTTATCAATAAAGAGTTTCCTCAACATCTAATTAGAATATAATAATAGTTTCCTTGGGTTCCAAACCACAGCATTGTGTCCAAAACCCCAAACTTGGGTACTTTTCCCAACAAAGTCACTTTTTGTGTTTTATCCACTTGGAAATACCTTCTGAGCTACCCAAATTTCAACAGTTCCCTCCAAAACCACCTCAAAAACTGCCACCATGGATCCCAAACTCTCCTCGCTTATGTGAGATCTAACTGAGCAATTAGAGTTGAAATCGATTACTAAGGACCAATTTAGTTCATGAACCTATACAAATTGACCCTTTGGTCTAGTTAGAAGGCTAGAACAATATTGTGCCCAATCCAACCAATCAGTTTAACCAGTACCAGTTTAGACCAAGTTGGTTTTGAAAACTATGGTTTCTCTAGCACAACCATAATTTCTCTCTCAAGCACACTTATGCCAGTTTATCTTTACTTTAATGTAGAATTTAGGTTTTTCAATTAGTTCCATTCAATCATTTCTCTCTCTAGTGACTGTCAACAAGATATCAAAGTGGGTGTGAACCTCCCTTACCCAATTATGTAGCCTTGGATGACTAGGGGTTCAAATCATCATTTTATTGCAAATTTTCAGTAGCAGATCCAAGGCTATTCAACCAGTGGCATCACTAATCTTCTCATGGTGAAATCAAGGTTTGAAATCATCTTTTTACTACTAGTTTTCAGTGGTTGATCCCCAACTATCTTGTTAGTGGCATTATTGATTGTCATTGAAGAACTATGGTTTCAAAGCATCTTTTTACTGCAAATTTTCAACAATTGATCTAAATACTTTTGGCTAGTGACATTGCCTAAGGGCCACAAAGCTATGTTTTTCGGATCATCTCTCCTTTTTTAGGGTTTCTTAAGGTATTAACCCTCCTTCAAAGACTCACTTTAGCAGTTAGTCTAATGATTTGTGGCTACTAGCATCACTTGGGGTTTCATTCCCATTACAAAACTAGGGTTTTTGGATCCTAAATTTTTCTAAAGTTTCCTCGAGTTGAAGCCCACTTACAAGGTTAGTACCTCTTTTATAGGGTTTCCTCAAGTTTTTCCTAGGGTTTAAACCTTTCCTCAAAACCAAGACACTAGAATTTTTTTCAAGAGAATATGGGAATTCTCTTTCTTTTGGGTCTAGAATGACAAAAATTATCTTGAGGCTTCTATCTTGATGTTGAACCTAGACTCACAATGGATAATTGCTCAATTAAATGGGGCCAACTATGATATTTGGGCATATCAAATAACTATTTTTTTTAGAGCAAGGGTTGTAGATGTAACTGGAAAAAACCCTTCATATCATTGTTCAAGATATGTCTCCATCAATTTCACATCTTAGCATTTTTAGATCAAAACACAAACCAATATTCCAACATATTGTATACATCTATAGATGCTTTCTTTGATGAAGTTTCTATCCACAATTTGTTGGGGTCTATTCCACTTATTCTTACATAAGTATTCCACTTATTCTTACATATGATTCACCTATGGATTATTCTCAACATGTTTCAATGGATCTATATATTTATGATGTTGGTCCGTCCTAGATGCACTATATTCAACAACTCTATTCTCAAAGACAACCTATGTCAATCTTTGTACCTTCGACAAATCAACATGTTTTAGTGGGTCTTTCTCTTTCATGTTATGATGTTACTCCTACAATGACTAGGTAAATGTTAAATACAAGGGTGTAATCTTCATTTTCAACTAAGGTTGACTTTTATTACAGCATGTATTTATAAACATACTCCCATTTTTAGCCAAGGCCGACTGGCAACCATATATTGAGTTGGGTATCAATAAACTTACTCTAATAAACCCACTCACTTGTATAGATTTAGGTATCCATAAACCCCCTCCCATCTATATCTTCAGTGCGACATTCATAAACCCAATTTCATTTGCATTTCTATTGTGACCAGCCCTATATTGAGTCGGGTATCCACAAACTCGCTCTCATTTGCATTTCAACCATGGCTGACACTGCATTGAGATGGGTACCAATAAGCCTACTCTCATTTGTATTTCAACATTTTTCTCCATGGCCCTCTATTCAACTTAAAAAGGGAATCTTGAGAATGGTGTAAGCTTCACTTTCAACCTTATTCGACATCATATTGTAATCATTATAGTATGTATTTCTACAAGTGGCTAGGGCCAACCTAGACAACATTCATGTATTGCATTTATAGCTTTCATTAAGGAAAATTTAGTTAATGTGGACCCATCAACCTTCTTAGAAAAAACATCCTACTCTTGACTTGTGTATATATATACACAAGTCTAGTCTATAATTCATCATCTTGTGATCATTCATTCATTCCTTAAACAAGTGATTTAGCCTTCAGGCACCATAAAGTGTTGCGCTCTATTGTTAAAGGGATGTTCTTCTTCCTAGAGCACTTGCTCTAGGTTATGCTTCTGTATCGCACTTGTGCTTTCTCTCTCTAGCACACTTATGCTGCTTTATCTTTACTTTACTGCAGAATTAAGGTTTGCTGGATGGTTCTATTCTAACCTTGCTCTCTCTTGTGAATCTCTACAATTTTGGAGGAAGGGAGCCATATATTTTACCTTACACCCTCTAGGTCTTGCCTCTCGTTCTGTTGCTTTCTTTGTTTTTTGGGTTTTTTGGTAAGTTGATAACATAATTGTTTACACAAGTTTGACGTAAAGACCCTTTTCATAAATGAAGTTATGTTTCTCTTAATTGCCCAATTTTCTTGTTAGAGGTCAGATTCATATTTGATTCATTCTAACAGCCCGTTAAATGCCTCATAGGCTCATACCATTCTGATACTTGGATTTTAACCCACTGGAACCCACAAGCAGCAGTTTTACAGGTATTA
>APFE030878258.1:0-14604 GCA_000404065.3 Pinus taeda
GGTTTCAGAATCAGAACATGAACAGGGTTCAGGTTTAGATCATGAACAGGTCTCAGATACTGATCGGCAAGAAGTTCCTACAGATGGTAGTCAGCCAATCGAGGAAGCACCAGAAACATCCTTAAGGAGGTCGACAAGAATCAAACAACCACCGAGAAGGTATGATGATTATGTTACTTCAGTTGCATTTATTGCTAATGACGATGAACCTTTGTGCTATCAGGAAGCAATAGAAGGTTCAAAAAGTGACAAGTGGAAAGCAGCCATGAAGGACGAAATGATGGCCTTAAGAAAGAACAGCACATGGGATCTGGTTGAGCTTCCGAAAGCAGGAAAAATGTAGGGTGTAAATGGGTTTTCAAGCTGAAACGGGGTGTGAATGATACGGAAGACAGGTACAAAGTGTGGCTCGTTGCAAAAGGGTTTTCTCAGAAAGCCAGTGTTGACTTTCATGAGATTTTTTCACCAGTGGTTAAAATTGTTTCAATTAGAATTGTGTTAGCATTAGTTGCTTTGCTTGATTTAGAGTTGCAGCAATTAGATGTTAAGACTGCATTTCTACATGGAGACTTAGATGAGGAAATATATATGGAACAACCCGAAGGGTTTGTTCAGCATCGCAATGAGAAGTTTGTCTGCAGGCTCAAGAAGTCATTATATGGCCTGAAGCAGTCGCCTCAGCAGTGGTATAAGAAGTTTGATTCTTTCATGTTGATTCAGAAATATGTTAGAAGTGAATATGATCATTGTGTTTATTTTAAGCAATTTGATAATGGCATATTCATTATCTTAGTATTGTATGTTGACGATATGCTTTTAGCAAGCAAAAACATAGAATAAATCAACAGGTTGAAGGCTCAGATGGCAAGGACATTTGATATGAAAGATCTAGGAGCAACAAGACAGATTTTGGGCATGGAGATTTTCAGAGACAGGAGCAATGGTAAGTTATGGCTATCACAACAGAAGTATATTGAGAAAATACTTTTTTAGATTTGGGACCGAGTAAGTGATGTTCAGCAAATGTAAATCACAGGGGTTGATCTAAGGAGGTTACTAGAGGCACCACTTAGGGAAATTAGAATGTTTGCAGATCGATTGTTCAATTTATAAACAAAACCTGGAGATAGACTGAAGCATCATTGATCTACTTTGCATTTGTATAACAAATGCAGTTCGAAGGCTAGCTGGCTTGACTTCAGGCTCCGTCTATAAGTTTATAAAACAAACAAAGATAGACTAACAAACAATCTATTCACTCCCCAGCGGAGTCGCCATTTTGTTATCGGGAATAGTGTCCACTCGGAGCTGCTATTCCCACTAAGACTAGTAGCTATCTTAGAAACAAACAAGTCAAGACTACTTTCGTTTTCCTTTATGAAAATAAATAAGAGTGGAACAAAGGACACCAACCTTAGTCTTGTGCTTGGTTCCTTACTTGATTCCTCTCCTTCTTGATAGATCTTTGTCGCTTCTTCTTCGTCTACCCAGCTTCAATGAGCATCTATGGAATCAAAGCAGCATACTACTATCGAAGAACAGAGATATATATTCATAAATAACACAAGACCAGATATGTATTAACCATACAAATGCATATACAATCAAACATATAAGAATATGGAGGAAAACTTGAATAGCTTTATTATATCAAGAAAAGAAAGAGGATTAAAACCAATGTTCTGACCTAACTCATCTCAGCAAGAAATCCCTTCTTCCACCAGTAAGCTTAGATCACCCAACTATAAAGTTTACGCAGAAAACAAAGCATTCTCTACAGATACAGATTCACTCTGGATCTCTCTGTGCTGAGGGATCCTATATAGATGATGTAGGGGGGTGATTCATCTCTTCCTGGGGTCCTTGATTAGTGTCCCTCTGTGTTATGATTCACTTGGAACTGATGATCTCTTACTATCCCTGGTCGAAAACAGAGAGGCAAGTGTTAGAGGGGAAGCTTTTGGAAGATTCCATGATCTTCCACCTCGCAAACTGTCTCTGCCATTTGTCCATTCTCACCCATCGCACCCTTTACACTAGGAAGGTGATATGCATTGCACCCTCTACACTGGGTATTCAGTATGGTCCAGTTTTGGCCATTTCTGAGCGGGTTTTAGTGGAGAACTTCTGGGAGATGATGTAATCAGCTGACCTTGTTCCTTTAGGTAGTGAAGAAACACTTTTAGGGACTTAGGAGCCCTCAATTTGTGGACATTTATGATTGGGGTGCAGTGCCCAAAAATGTCTATAACAATATGAAGCATTAGTTCAAGGGTTGTATAAAGCCATTGGCCTTGACATTAAATGCGTTCAAGTATTTTGAGGTTTAGAAATTGTAATCAAACAGGTGAGGAATACTATTCATTGTCTTTCTAGACATTTGAAACATTATCAATCACTAGTCCAAGATCTCACCTCACATTTCACAGCATTCACCATTTTCCCAATTCCAAGATTTCAAAAATGCAAGTGTTGATCTTTTGGCTAACATTGCATCCAAGCTCATACCACCAGGAGATTATAGTCCTAATCGATTTTCTATAGTATTAATTTGTAGGCCTTTTATTCCCGATAACATCACCAATTGGCGAGTTTTTGATAATGGTCCGAATGTCATAAATTTTCTAACATCTGAAGGCTCTAATGATAACTAGATAATAGATGAAGATCAGCACGATGGCCAGCTTAAGCAAGAAATAAGTTTAAATCCCATACCTAAATCTATGGTAAAGCTGGAACATTTGTATGATCTTAAGGACAGATTCAAGAAACCTACTAACTCAAAGCTTCAAAGTTCAACCTTGAGGTTTGAGTTAGTTAATCTTGGAGCTGACCTTAAGCCTCAAAATATTAATCTGGGTCTTGGTCTTATACCAGATGACAGATTAGCCTTTATTCATTTATTGGAGAGATATAAAAATGTTTTTGCTTGGAATTATGAAGATCTTAAGACATATGATACTTCCATCATTCAACATACTATTCCTATGATATCCGACGAAAAGCCTGTAAAACATAAGTAGAGAAAGATTCACCCAAACTTATAAAACCAAATCAAGTCTAAATTAAATAAACTTCTCAAACCCAAAATAATTTTTCCTGTCAGACATTCAAGATGGGTTTCTAACCTAGTTCCAGTCAAGAAAAATAATGGTGATATTCGAATATGTATAGACTTGCGCAATCTCAACATAGCTTATCAGAAGGACAATTTTCCATTGCCTCCTATGGAACAGATATTGCAATCAGTTGCGGGCTCAGAGGTAATGTCTTTTCTGGATGGATATTCAAGTTATAATTAGATTCTCATACATCCAGATAATCAACTAAAGACTACATTTAGAACCAAATGGGGAACATACGCTTATTAAGAGATGCCATTTGGATTAACCAATGTTGATGCAACATTTCAGAGAGCCATGGATATATCTTTCAAAGGTTTGGTGAATACAAAAGAGGTAATTTATTTAGATGGCATAATTGTGTATTCAAAAAAGCATAGTAATCATTTAAAGGACATAAATCAAATCTTTGAATGTTGTGAGAGATATGGAATTTCCCTAAATCCAAAGAAATCTTTCTTTGCTATAAGTGAAGATAAGCTTCTTGGATTTATTGTATCTAAAGATGGCACTCACATATATCCTGATAGGATAAGAGAAATTTCTGAAATCTCTTTGCCTCACAACAAAAAATCCATGCAATATTTCCTAGTTCACATAAATTTTGTCAAAAGATTTGTCCCTGACTTTTCACGAATTGTTTTACCACTCCAATCTCTCATCAAGAAAAAATATGTTTTTAAATGGGGACATATTTAGCATGAATCTTTCAATCTTATTAAACAAGCCATTATAAATGCTCCCTCTTTAGCAGCTGCAAATTTTCTAAATCAGTTTGTTTTATATACTTTTGCTTCTAAGACATCATATGCAGATGTTCTGACACAGGTCAATGATGAGAAAGCCAAAGCACCAATTTCTTTCTTTAGATCCTATTTGAAGGGTGTTGAATTGAATAATTCAGGTGTTGAAAAGAAAACTTTCGTTGCTTTTAAATCAATAAACCATTTTAGACATTTCTTTCTTAAAAATCACAATAAAGTAATAGTTCCCTTCTCTTCAGTGAGAAATTTACTAATGCAAAGAGAATTAGGTGAGAAAAGAGAAAATTGGGTAACAACACTGCAAGAATATGACATTGAGATTAAACTAGCAAAAATTGTTAGAGGTCAAGGTTTTTACAAAATGTTAGCTGGAGAATCCAACTTACCAACACCAGAAGATTCAGATGATGATATAAAAATATGTGAGTAAGCCTCAACGATACTAAATCTAAATATGATGATATCATATTTTATTTGAAAAATGGATATGCCCCTATGCAGCTCAGTTATAAAAGAAAAAGGGCTTTGAGATTAAAAGGTAAGCAATATGAAATCATCAATGGTGTTTTGTTTAGGAAGAATTATGATTATGTTCTACTTAGGTGCCTTGAAAAGTCCGAGGCAAAAAAGGTTTTGCAAGACCTCCGTGATGGACCAACTAGTGGACGTTTTGGAGGAGACACGACTGCACATAAAATCCTTTATGTTGGCTATTATTGGCCAACCTTATTCAAAGATCCACACGAATATGTAAGGAAATGTAAAATTTGTCAAAAAGTTGCTAGAAAACAAAGGAAACCCGTATTACCATTACAGTCGGTCAACATTGAACAACCACTTGAGCAATAGTGACTGGACATAATAGGTGAGATCATTCCTCACTCTTCAAAGTAGCATAGATATATCCTTACAACAACTTATTACTTCACTAAGTGGGTGGAAGAAATTCCACTTAACGTAGCCACTTCTGAAAACATCATTGAATTTATTGATCAATTTATTATTACCCTATTTGGCCTACCAACTGCTCTCATGTTTGACAATGCATCATATTTCATAGGCAATGCTATGACAGAATTTGCTCTTAAAAGAGGTTTCAAACTTAAATATTCCTATAACTATTATCCTCAGGGAAATTTTTTAGTCGAATCTACAAATACAAATCTCATAAGGATCATCAAACGAACTATTGATCAAAGTAAAAAAAACAGGCATAAATCTTTAACATTTTCTCTATGGGCAGATCGAATAACACAGAAGGCCTCAATAGGCACTTCTCCTTTTAATTTGGTCTATGGGAAAGAGGTTGTTCTTCCTAAAAATATGGCTATTCCCTCTCTAGCCCTACTTCAATTTATTGAATGAACTCCTTCCTCTTCTATGCAATTTTAAGGCATCACAAATCCTAAAACTCATAGAAGAAAGAGATAAAGCCAAGATCATACATACACATCATCAATAGTTAGTCAAATCTTCATTTGATGAAAATTATGTAAGTCCTAAATCCTTTCAACTCGGAGACCTTGTATTGAAGTGGGATAAAGCAGACGAGGAAAAAGGTAAGCATACAGAATTCCAAAGAATGTGGCTTGGCCCATTTTAGATTGTGGAACAAATCGGCCCATCAACGTTTCTATTGCAAGATTTATCAAGCAAGAGAGATTCTCTGCCTATCAATGGGCAGATTATGAAGAAATGTTTTTCATAGAAGATAACCTCTTCTATCCCTTGTACACTATTGCCTTTATTTTTCCTAGGAAAATAAAAGTTAAATAGTATTTACTTTTGGCATTTCATTAAAAATCTCTTTTATATTTTGATTTTTCACTTGTATAAGTAGAGATTGTCAAGAAGATAATTATGACATTTGAGACATAAGCTAAGTTCTATTTCTCTTAAATTTGCTTGTTTTCCACCAAAATCATTCATCCTTTGTGAAACCCCAACTTTATAAAGAGACCTTGGTTCTATTATCAGTCAAGAAATCTATCTTTAACAAGGCAAAGGCTTTCTACAGATAAGCACTTTTAACTCTATAATTGTCATCCAGAAACTCTTAAGGAGTCAATTATTCTCCCCATCGAATAAATTGTTCTCTTTCTAGTGTGTAATTCTAAAATATACTAAAACTTAAAATATAATAGGTCTCATTACAAGCCGACTTACCATGTTTATAGGGAAATAGTAGATTGACATTACTAATACTGCATATCAAAACAAGGTAATGGCTTGAGATTATTTTAATTAAAAGACAAGGGGTTTCATCACGAAACAACTTATTCAGTTGAATTACAACCACTGAATGGAATTGTCACTTTTGGCCACCAAACCAAGACAATGACTTTTAAGTAGAAAAAAAAACAAATTTCTAGACGAAAAATAAATTGTTTAAAAAAGAAAGAGAAGAGAATAAGTATATGAGTCTGAATTTATCTCTAAAAATTGCACTCTTCTCTGGATGTGATATTGAATCATTGATGGTTAAAAGTTAACCCTATCGAGGCTATGGACGCCTGCTAGTAGCAAAAGCACTAGTTGTGACAAATGAGTACATCTAAAAGCTAATCTGCAAGAGCCCCTTGCTTTATCTTTAAACCAAGTAAAAACTGATATAGGCAAAGGAATTTTCATTTTGAAGAGGATATCAAATGGATGGTAATTAGGTGAGTTTCATTTTCTTATTCAGAGAAATGCTACTTATCTTACATTTCATGTAATTCCTATTTTATGAACTATCTTTATTTTGGAAGTTTTAGAAGTTTTAGAAAACTAGCAGAGATAATTGGTTCTTCCAGTGAATCACCAATTGTTGTATTGTTCAACAACCCCCCTATTTATTAATTTAATAGTTAATATTCTATTGATAAATGGGGACCCTTTCTAAAAATCCTCCCAAAACTTAGCACTCAAGCACTTTCTTTATGAATCCTTAGGAACAAATTTCTAAATAATATAATGTATCAAGCCAAATCCCTTTATGACTAACAATTCTCACTTTATCACATATCACCAAATCATATGTGTCAAAAGGTCAATTAACAACCGATATTTGTGAATTGCGATAAGGGATCATCGTAATAAATTTATGGTATCATTAAAACTTTCCATTTAAAACTAAGGCTTAAAGTATTTCTTGTAGAAAAAAGTACCTATCGCAATCGCATATCCGCATTCACAAAGAGTACAACAAACAAACCTTTGGAATATATGAATTGCAATATTGTGACATAACAAGCCAAACACTCATTGCATCGCATCGCTTACATAGAGGGAAATCTTGTGAACTGAGAAAATTTGCGATATGACCTGGACCCAACGAAAGTATGCGATTAATGTTATAAAATTTGGTTAAGTCTGATGCATAGTAAAACATCCCTTTATGCAATAAATATTCATTCAAGCAAAATCCACTTTAAACGATAAAAGGTACTTCACTCATACCGCATCTCGCAAAATTCTAAACAACTCCGAAATAACGCATAATCAAAAATGTGATATTGCAATTTGTGATATTGCGATAATATTTATCGCAATCGCATAATCGACATTTCACACTTTAAACTCATCAACTTAAATTTTTTTCTCTTGATTATCTTATATATGAAAATTTGAGTTATAGTTTTGCATTATTGTACTTTTGTATGATATTTTAGCTCTAATTCCATTTTGAATGCATGAACAATTACTACATGTGATATAGTTTTCTCAATTGTTTTGTCTAAATATTTATCTAAAACAATTATGATTAAACGATTTCATTTCTTTTGGCAGTTGAATGATCTTTATTACCAATTCCTTTCCGACATCTTTGTAGATCGCATACTTTATTTTATTCCTGGGTATATTTATAGTCAGATAATGTTAGATTAATATATATGCATGTGTTTGCTATTTAGATTTGATTATACTTAGTTCAATCATTCTCTGTTATATCTTATATCATCCCAACAAAATTATCAAATCAATCCTCTCTCGGAAATAGGTCCCATCATCCCCATTTGGAGCCACTATAGCAAACAGAAAAGGAGTTGCTTTTATAGTCCAGACCGGGTGGTTATCACCCCATGTCGTCACCACAAATTTCAAGGCTTCAACAGGAGAAAAGATCTAGGGGATAAAAAAATATGCTCAAAAATCAAAATGTTCAAAATCGCTCGAAAACTATACCAAATCGTAGATCTCATTGTTTTGATTCTAATGATGCTTGAATCGCCTAAATCCTACAACGTATGTGAAAGTTATCACATTTAGAAGTTTTTGGCAAATAACTAAAAAGTCAACTTACATAGTTAACTAGGGTGTTCAATGGGCATGTCGTATAGTGACATCGCACTAATATCAGTAGGATGATTGGGTAGGTATGGTGGATAGACGGGTCAATCTCATGTTTACACATGGCAAGTCATATAGGGCAATTTGGTCAGATTTCATTGGTTGGTGAGTTTTGTGGTTGACCAATTGGGAGGTGCCACATGGCCCAATGGGAGGGTGCCTCGTGGCCCTTCAGGTTCATGCCAAAAGTTGGTTGGGTCAACCGACAGACCCCGCTAGATTGAAACCCACGACCTCACCATTACAAACCAACCATCGAATAATTATGCCATCAATGTTTCTTGCTTAATATAGTTGGTGGTTATATTTAAATTTGAATGGTTTGGCGATTGGGGGGAGAGGGCGGGGCACATGGCCCTAGCCTCGAGTCACGTTGTGACCACATGTATGAGAGCCTGGCGGGGAGGGTAGGCTATGAGGCACCTGGCCCACACCTAGCCCAAGGTTATATCACTACAGATGTGATCGTCAAAAGAGCATCGGAGGGCCGATGTGTGCTGCCCAGCCCTTGGTTTTCGCAACTGCCATATGACTAAAGGAAGGGAGCCAGAAGGTGCATGGCCTTTGGCTCGCGGCCCTGGCCATATTATTGTCATATGATCGAAACTGAGGGTGGAGTTTGGGTGCAGGTGCCCAGTTAACGATCCGACATTTGGCACCATTTGTGGTGGAATTAGCATCGTTCCTGCACGAAATTGTTGCTTGGAAGATATGCAAAAGGAGGAAAATGTTGTCATTTTTGCCAGTTTGGTGAATTTACAACACAAATAGTAGAGAAATGGAGAAGGAGGCCTAAATTGGAAAAAATTTAGCCTTTTTGAACCCAAGAAGAACCTACAAAGGGGTTTTTTGGCATTTTGCACACAATGGCAGCATTATTTTCGTGATTTGAGCATTGTATGTGATGTAATTGACATTTTGAACATATAATATAAATGGCCAACATTAGAAAGTGGACCCGTAGACGTAGCCTAGAAGGGGTGGACTTCATCATCAAATTGTTGTTTGTATGTTGCTGCATATTGTCTATTTTCTTTGGTTATATCTACAAAACTTAACTAAAATTATTAAGTTTATGTGTTTTTGTAAATTTGATCCATTGCCCACAAGACATAAACTAGCTTGTAAACATTTTCAAGGAACCTTCAATTTTAAATTTCAAATCAGGGGAGGCCTTGCCAATGGGTTGTACAATATATAAGGGAACATGGTAAAAAACACAAGTTCCCCCTTCCTCATTCTTAACAAAACAATATGTTTTTTACATTGACCTTGTCATATTTGAGGTTGAAAAACTTTATGAACTTAAACTTAGTCATAGTAGCTAATGCATAGTATGGTGATTTAGGAGCCAACATACATATTGAATGGAAGAATGAACATTCCAACTATGGAATGCAAATTTTATGGCCAATTATTCACTAATTTCTAAGCTATATTTGATCTATTTTATGGTGATATAGGAGCCAACCCATATTTTAGATGGAAGAATGGAAAATTGGAAATTTTTTATTTTTTGTATTTCTTTTAATGGTGATATAATATTGAGCCTATGTATTGGAGGAAAAATGGAAAAATGAATCTTCCAATTGAAGTAGGAGCCAACTCACATATTGGATGGAAAAATAGAAAAATGAAAATGATCTAATTGATGTAGGAGGCAACTCAGATATTGGATGGAAAAATAGAAAAATGATTTGTCCAATTGATGTAGGAGCCAACTCACATATTAGATGGAAAAATGACTATTCAACTGTGGATTGTGCAAGGCCTTTACGTTTTTTGGAAAAATTTTGATTCCCCACAAGTGACTCATACTCGTAACCACTCTCCTCGAGTCTTGAATTTCAGACCTAATAAAAACTAAAACCCACAAGAACCAACCTTATAAATATCTTAAATACCAATGTAACCATATAAATTATAAGGTTAGTAAATACTAATATGCATCAATTCATGATAAGCATCAAAAAACTTACCCCAAGATACATCTCGCATTACTCAAATTAAAAAAAATCATAAAAATTAACTAGTATAGATGGATATTAACTCCACATGTATGAATCACTAAGAGAGATCAAATCTCTTTTCACTCTAAAAGATGTTTACACATCAAGAGAAGGAAGTTAAGATATATATAATATATATAATATATATATATATATATATATATATATATATATATATAAACCATGGGTTGTCAAAACTTGGATCCCAACAATAAATTGACTATTTTATTTCAATTTTATCTTAATTATTCATTTTATTTATTTTTTATGTAATTTCATCAAGTCAAAATGTTTTCAACTGTTTGACTCAATGATTATCATTATTATTATTTATTAAAAAATTAATGTATGACTTAAACAATATTCTTGACCATGGATATTTACCCACACTTTACAATGGAAATTCTTAGCCTTCAAATAATTTTTGTTATAATACCATTGGTCAATATCTTGCGTTAGCAATACCACATACCCAATATGGCACACGATGATATGCCATTTTTTAATTAATTAATTTAGAATAAATTAATTAAAGAATCTTAACTTTTGATTTGTGAATATTATTATGAATGTTCCAACATATTTTGTATGGTAGTGATGTTGTAATCTAATGTTTAAATAAAAATATTAATGTAATGTAATGTAATCTAAACTTCTTAATTCAGTCAAAATAAAGTAAAATAAAAAATAACGTTATAAAATAATAATAATAATAATAATAATAGCTTATGGTATTGATCCACGGTATTGAGAAAGCATGGTATTGATCCATGGTATTCATATAGAATGTAACTTATTTAAGGGGAGAAGTTAAACCAGCCAGATCCATTTTAACTTCGGATCTACTAAGAATGAGAGATCAAATCTCTTTATAGCAGACCATGCTCCTCGACATTAAGAGCAAGAAATCAAATCTCTTTATAGCCGACCATTCAAAAATTTCATATAAATACTAGACGCTTAAATATTATATGATATCGCTCCATTTGTTTTTATGTTTTTTTATTTACAACCGTCGGATTATTTACCGAGTGAATTTGGTCCTCAGCATGAAATGACCCAGATTTCATATAAATGCTAGAACCTTAAGTCTTATATCCTATTGTTACATTTGTGTTTTTTTATTTGCCTCAGTTGGGTTATTCACAGAGTGAATTTTAATACATTAGCAAAGTCGTTTCCCACAGCGCAAAATTTGAAGTGTAGTGCTGCCACCTGACTCATCATGAAGAAAGAAGGGAAGAGCAGTGCGTTATTGCGGTTTAAAATGGGTGAAGGGGTTGAGGTTTCAAGTGATCAAGACGGCTACAAGGGAGCCTGGTTTCCTGCAACTTTTCTCAAGAAGGCGGGAAGTCGTAATCGATTCGTGATTCAATACAGGGAATTCACCGAGGAAGGCAAACCAAATACAAAACTGCGAGAGATTGTAGAGGTCCCTCATATTAGACCTCAGCCACCGGATCTGAATGGGCAAAGTTTCTGCATTAACGAAGTTGTTGATGCATATGATCGAGATGGGTGGTGGAAGGGAGTTGTGAAAGCCATCCGCCCTCGCAGTAAAAAATATGTTGTTTACTTCCAGAATACCAATGAGCAGCGGGAGTATAATCTCAAACATCTTCGCGTTCATCAGGTTTGGACAGATGGCAATTGGGTTAAGGCTTCAGACACAGAGGTATGGAATTTCAACAAATGTTCAGTTTTTGAATAGTTTTCATTTCAACTGGGTTTTCTGGATTTTGATGGCTCTGTATTAGATTTAGTAACTTGTAAGGATCTGGACTGATTGTTTGGATAGTTTTATGGTATGTCTGATTTATAGATATATAGTTCTGCAGCCTGTCTGTCCGTGTGTCTATCTAAAGATATTCCCATTATGTTTCCCACTGTTGAGTTTAGTGATGCCAGGGGTGTTTTTGTGGTTCTCCATGTTGCACCAAGCAAGCCGTATCGTAGCAGGGGTGTTATCAGTAGTGAATGAAAACTACTGGGTTGATGGATTTCCTACTCTTCCTCACGTGCACAAATTCAATAGTAGCGAGATGAGCGTAGTTTTGTGTACAGGGGTGTGCCTTGAATTGAGCGTAGCGAAAACATCGTATCAGGCCCCCCTGGTAGCCTCTGCCCCTAGTCTTTCACCCTTTTGCCTGCTTGAGACCACTGTTCTTGATCTAACTGCAGACTGATTTCATTCGGCTTCGTGCTTTCATTCGGCCTTATGCCCTCATTTGGAAGTTCTTGCATTTTTCCACCTGTCTGCTGAGCCTGACTTGAATTTTGTTTCCGCTAACCCAGTGTCCCCCTATTTTCAATCTTGGACTGAGCTCTGTGTCTCTTAAAATTAATTGAATTCCTAAATAAAGACCAAAAAGTGGTTACAAATTGCTATTCCCATAGCACCAGAATTAGAATTTTTTCTCTTACTTCTGGACATTGTCTGTCAAATTGGCTTGGACAGGGTTTTCTAGTGATTTTTTGGGGGTAAATCAGGATGTTGCTTCAGACGTGATTTCTGACTATGCTATGTTGCACTGTGTTTTCGAAATCAGGATGTGGGATTAAATGAATTGAATCCAAGCTCTCCACAACTTTCTTCTAAAAATCCGGTAAGTATTGGTTTGGAATCAGCGAGAAGATCTACTCGTGCCAATAAGAATCGAAGTAAAGCCAGGGTTTCAAAACATTCAGGAGAATGCAAAGTAGATGAGCAATGTGGTAACTTGCAATCTGCAGGTAGTCTTTCTGCTAAAACTGTGGTGAATATTAGTTCGGAATCAGCGAGAAGATCTACCCGTGCCAATAAGAATCGAACTGAAACCAGGAATTCAAAACTATCAGGAGAACGTAAGGCAGATGAGCAAGGTGGTAACTTGCAAGCCGTAGGTAGTCTTTCTACTAAAAATCCGGTGAATACTAGTTTGGAATCAGCGAGAAGATTTACTCGTGCCTCCAAAAATCAAAGTGAAACTAGGGTTTCACAACATTCAGGAGAATGTAAGGTAGAGGAGCAATGGGGTAACTTGAAAGCTGCAGGTAGTAAATCTTCCAAGAGAAAGCGAGAAAGTAAGCAGCAGTCCAATTATGATACCTCCCTCAAAAAGAAATGCCCAAATGAAAAGGGTTTGGAAGTTACTGGGGTTGAAAATGAAGAAAAGCTTCGTGAATCTGTTGCTGTGGATAACTTGCAAGCTGTAGGTAGTCAGCTGACCAGTAAATCTTCCAAGAGAAAGCGAGAAAGTAAGGATCAGTCCAATTATGATAACTCCTGCAAAAAGAAATGCCCAAATGAAAAGGGTTTGGAAGTTACTGGGGCTGAAGATGAAGATAAGGGTTTGGAAGTTAATGAGGTTGAAGATGAAGAAAAACAGCGTGAATCTGTTGCTGTGGGTCCAACGGGTCCAATAAGAGACTTGCATGAAAATCCTGGATCCCCTGCTGAAGTTGAGACCATGACAGTCTCAATGCCCTATATAAAATATGTTGACCAAAATCTATGTTCTCCTTATGATACCCCTGTAATAAGGGGAAAGGGAACTTTAAAACAGATACAGCTACTGGCTTATCACTGTGTACTTGAGGCACTGTATCTTCAAAATAATCTTGATTGGAATGGTGAAATGCTCCTCACAAATCTTCGGGATGTGTTCCAAATAAGCAATCAAGAGCATGCAAAGGAGCTGAAATGTGTAACTTCAATCCAATAACTAAGAGTTGAAGCTGAAAATGTGTAACTTCAATCCAATAATTAATAATTGTTCAAAACTTCTTTCTGTTCAAGCTAGATTTGAAATTCAGAAGAAGAAAATAACTTCTCTTATGGTCCAGCTAGATTAATTCGCAGCAATATAGAGTTAACTCTAATTTTTCTTCACATTCTATGCGATTAATGCATAGCAGTATCATTATTACTGAAAGATTCACGGTTAAAAATAAATATAGTTAACTGATTTATTTTACTGTCATATTATCAATTTTTAATATAGGTAATGGGTCTTAATTTTGTTTTTTTATCATTATTGTTATACCTTTCATTATTATTGTTTTTTAACATTTTCATAATAGTAACGGTCTTCAATAGTAATTGTAATTGCATTGATGGCGCTCTACTACAGCTTAGTATAGAGGAGTTGCAGCTTAGTATAAGGGAGTTGTGTAAGAGCTATGGATGAAAGTTTGTCAATAGTTTTAAATAAAAATAAAGAAATATTGGCTTCATATTTTTTAACGTTGTCGGGCTCTACAAACCAATAAGAATTTGTAAACATTTACATGTCAGTTTAATTAAATAATAATAATTAAAAGTAATATAGAACTTCGAGTCGTGTTTGTAATAAAAATATTAAAATTTAATTTATTATAAATTAAGATTTAATTAAA
>APFE030878268.1:0-18797 GCA_000404065.3 Pinus taeda
TATATATATATATATATATATATAATTCATCAAAGACACATTATATTACTAAGTAGATAAAGAGTACAAAATGACAGCTCGTGTGCATAGGTTGAAATGATACGAGCTAGAGAAAAATATTGTCTTCAACACACTCTTGTTCAAGCAAACAATCACACTTTTTTTTTGTGATATCGCTTATAAAGTTCAAAAAATTGACCTTTCCTATTACTACTATTGGTAGGTCTCTCTACCTGAAAATCTTGCTAACTATATTTTGCAGAACTTGACTTAACAAAAGAAGCACTATATTTGCTATATATGTGTCAGTGTCGGACCCACCAACATGTTAGGGGATCTCCCCAGTAACGATTCCCAACTAGACCTCAGATCATTTGGTGTAGGAGTCACAGCAGTGGGTCGTATGGTATCGCCTTTATCGCACTTATGGATAGAGGAAAGTAAGATGTTCTTGTTGGTAGCAAGGGTGTGACATATACAACAAGGAAAGAAAGGTGCATGAACGATTCTAACACATGGAAAGTTGTATGAGTATGCCCCTTAGAAACCTGTGAAAGAATAGGGCCTCGAAGAGAACACACGAGTGAAGATACATCACAAACTAGAAAGAAACTTAGCTAACAATCCAAAGTGGTTGTTAAACCAACAACATATTTGAGTAATATTCATACATACTTATATAGAAAGAGTCCATACATTCATGCGTAAGCAAGCAATACATATATCATTAGAGTAACCAAGATAGATGAGATACAATAACAACATATGCATGAAACGTTATGGGTGTATTATATTAAGAAATGAAAGTTCCAGTGATACAGTATAACCATGACTGGACACTAGCCCTGATAGCAAAACATTACAGTCACTGCCGCCGTATCCTTTAATTATTTTCCGGAAACATCAATAGTTCATTCAAACATTAAGGTATGCTTAGGAGTGTGTTGAGGCTTCGAATATCACATAAATAGAGAGAAAACATATGAATAATTTTGCATACTACTTGGAATTAGAGTAAAACATCATATATTTGGAGCCTTCTAGATTTCGAAAGGAGGTATAGCAATATGCATGGTGGAGCAATCCTCCATCAAGAAGAATTATGTTTCGAACATAGTGACATGACTGAAAAGGAAGTCAATATTTAGTTTTAGGTCACTCCACAATATCAAGCTTGCAATAGATGAAAGCATTTAAAATTTCATAATAAGGTTCATGACATGATGGTTCACATAGAAAGGAATGGACTACCAAAAGTCTTCTTTCTAGTCATGAATTGCACTTATAATAGAGAATTGATGGCTTTTCATTCATTTATGGGATAGATGATGCATCAAATGGATGTGAAGAAAACCTTATTTAATATGATCATTGAGGAAGAAGGTACATATAGGAACCTTAGGGCTTTGAGGTAAATGGTAAGAATCCATATATATGTAAGATTAAGAAATTTTTGTATGGGAAATAGTTGGGATAAAGAGCATGGCATTTCAAGATAAAAGGATACTACAAGATACAAAATTCAGTAGAAAATAAACAAATTTTATATTATATTATCTACCTTTGGGATTAGTTTTCTCATTTTGGTGTTGTGTATAGATGATTTTCTTCTTACATGTCCAAAAAATCTCATTTCAATGTACCAAGTAGACATGAAAATTGACATCAAGATGAAGAACATTGGTACCATATATTATCCCTTGGGTTTGGTCATTTGGAAATGACCAAGGGATATTTTCGTTGGGTGGGCTCAGTATGTGTTTTATGGAGGAATTTTATCTTATGGCCACACCCATGATCACTAGTATAATGAAGGTGACATCTTTAAATTCAAAACTCACGGAACCCTTGTTGCACAAGTAGTTCATTGGTTCCTTCATCTAATTGGTCAACACAAGGAAAGATACATGTTTTCATTGAACATCTTGATTAGATTCATTTTGGAGCAAACGAAAGAGCATTGAGGAATCAAAAAATGTTAACTTCATAATCCTAAAGCTTATTTGGTTAGATAGTTTTCTAGAATCAACAAAGCTATTCTAGAATAATAAAGATAATTCCAGAATTGTTGTTTTCCTATAGGACTTGTTAGTTCCTTATCATAATGATTATCCTTGAGTTTTTTATCATGAACACGTGGAATTTTGATATGAGGCTACAAATTTTATATATATGATATGCGTCTCAAGCTTTATGCAATGCGTTTTTATTTATCAATATAATTACATCTCCAAGGACACTTTGTCTAAACATATCATGGTATCGGAGACACTCTAACAATAGTTTTATACGATGAGAGCATCATGCTAAGGAGAAGGCCATGATATATTAATGAAAAAAGAATTTCTAAAACATAAGCATAGTTTTCTTCACCAAAAAAAAATCATCAAGGAAGTACGTTATTGATTCAATACAGTTGCTTTAAGGTTTGGCAATCTAGATCTATAATATATTAATATTAAAAAAAATCTTTTGTGTAGAAATAAAAGGAATTTGTAGTTCTCAAATATATTTTTAAAGAACTATAAAAAGGCCACGATAAGGAGAGGGAGGGCATAGAAAAGGCTTTATATTGTGAAATTTCCAACTTCTTTTGAATTGGGATTTTTTTTTTTTTAAATGAGTTGAAAAAGTTTCCCGGATGTGGGTGAATGGGACAAGTAATGGGACAGTGGCAGCGGGAGGAGTAGGCTCGTGGAGTACGTCCTGCACCACCTAGCCTCACCTGTTTTATGTGTTCAATACACCTGAAAACTCATTCAAGGTCGAGTTAATGTGGCTCGATAATCTACACGGGTTCTCGAGCTCTAATCTGATGGCGTTCCTCCTTTACAGTTTAATTCCTTTCATTCGCATGTTAAGCCTTATCGCAAATGGAGTGCTCTGTTGGGTGGATGATTCAGGTTTTCATGGTGTTCAAGCTCGTGGAGTAGCTTCTAATGATTTTTTGCAAAATAAAACCATACAACTTGGTTAAAATGTCTCTATTCACTTAGAGTTAGGGGGAATGTTTTTATCCCCACTTTTAAAGATACACAAGCCTTTGCATCATAGGAAAATTGGTAACTTTCAATATTGATTATTCTTAAAAAATGATTTAAATCAATAAATTGAAGGTTTAGATATCTTTATATTTTTTTATCTTTAAATAATCATTTAAATTATATAGGTTGATAGTCATGTTTATTTTCGGATAGGGACTTTTAAAATTCTAATTATATTATTAATAATGAATAGGTGGATTGTATGGATTTAATTATTGTAAATATTTATGGTATATTTTTAGTAGTAGTTAAAGTTAGAAATTTATTTCAAAGGTAGTTATAAATTAATTTCAGACAAAATGTTTATAAAATATTTTGACTCTGAAATAAGGTATGGGTTTCTATGACAAGTCCTATTGATAAGCCATTGTATTGATCCATTATATTGTAAGAAATCTTATTTACACCTTAAAAATCTTCAATATGTTTTCTTATCTCTTTTTCTTTAATGTATATATGTTATGTTGTTAATAACAATAATAATAATACAGTTATAGTTTAGTTAACTTTTTTTATTTTTTAAACATTGATAATGTGAGATGATGAACTAACTATGTTGATATGTATTATCAATTGATTCCTATCATTTTTTATGTCTCATTTAATTTATGTTACCCTCATAAGTAATTCTACCAATATATATATATATATTACTTAGTAAATAAAGAGTACAAAATGACAACTCCTGTGCGTAGATTGAAAATGATACGAGCTAAAGAAAAATATTGTCTTGAACACAATCTTGTTCAAGCAAACCATCACATTTTTTTGTGTGTGATATCTCTTATAAAGTTCAAAAATTTGACCTTTCCTATTACTACTATTGGTAGGTCTCTCTATCTGAAAATCGTTTTAACTATATTTTGCACAACTTGACTTAACAAAAAACCACTATATTCGATATATAAGTGTCGGTGTTGGACCCACCAACATGTTAGGAGATCTCCCTGATAACGAGTCCTAACTAGACCTCAGATCATTTGGTGTAGGAGTCCCAGCAAATGGTCGTATGGTATCACATTTATCGTAGTTATGGATAGAGGAAAGTAAGATGTTCTTGTTGGTAGCAAGGGTGTGACATGTGCAACAAGGCAAGAAAGGTCCATGAATGATTCTAACACATGGAAAGTTGTATGAGTACGCCCCTTGGAAACCTGTGCAAGAACATGGCTTGGAAGAGAACACACGAGTGAAGATACATCAAAAACTGGAAAGAAAGGTAGTTAACAATCCAAAGTGGTGGTTAAACAAACAACATATTTGCGTAAGATTCATACATACTTATATAGAAAGATTCCAAACATGCATGTGTAAGAAAGCAATACATATATCATTAGAGTAACCAAGATACATGAGATACAATAACAACATATGCATGAAACATGATGGGTGTATTATATTAAGAAATGAAAGTTCCAATCATATAGTATAACCATGACCAGCCACTAGCCCCGATAGAATAACATTACAGTCATTGCCATCGTCTCTTCCAAAGAGATGTATTAGCTCTACATTGTGGAAAATCTAAGGCTCGTTATAATACTCTCCAAGATTTCTCTGAGATACTCCTATCGGAAGCTTGGTTGACCAAAAGCCCTTACAATGAGTTATGAGGTACTATACATAGCAAAGGGTGGGGTGACCCTTGAAATTCCCCTTTGTGACTATTCACCTACCCTCGTGACTCTACAGCTACTTTATGACTCTTACATTCAACTATTGACACTTGGACTTCCACTTTAGACGATGTTACATCCAATCTACACATGTACCCATGTGAGACAAAATATGCTTCAGAAATCCATGTAAACTATCAAAAACACTCACACAGTTGTGGTAAGACCAACTCTTTGACATCCTTGGATGATTGATGCTGGAAAAATGATGCCAAGCTTGGTTGTCCGTGATAGTTTCCATGTGCTCAATGGTGACATCTTGCTAAAAGTGAACTCTTGCCTATGCTGTTATAGCTCCTCTCTCCAACTTGTCTAATAATGTGCACATCACTGTCTTGAGTATAACTAGACCAACAACATACTAATGCATAGTGTGTGTGATGATCTCTGAGTGTGTGCTAGTGATCGTGCACATCAACTTGTTAAAATACATGTTCATCTCCAGCGAGACTTGCTTCTTGTATTTTCCTCGGTAAGTGTTCCAAATGACTGTGATTGCATGCATGTGCATAATAACATCCATGTTGTTGAGTACCCTTGCATGCGATTGATAATACTTCTCACCCTATCTACTCCATGCTGGCTACTGAATGGATCTATAACCTCTATGGGAAAATTCTCATCAGTTTATGCATGTTGCGCCTCCTATTGTACCTATCCCTATTGCAACAACTTCTCTCGTTTGAAACTCCTTTTCTCCTTTTGTGCGATCCTCTTGTGGCATCATTGCCTCTTAGCCTTAGTCTCCAAAGTTGTTTTCATCATAAGTGGATCTTCTTGAACTTGCAACTTTACTTCACCTTTACAATGTCAACAACCTTCCTCTTACATGTGTTGCGTGCAAGTGTGCTACCTTCTGCTATTGTTGATGGTGCTTCTCACTCTTAAAGGCCGAAGACTTGAAGTTCAACTTTTACAGGTGACAAGTGGTATCATAGCTTATTTTCGGGTTGACGATGAAGTGTTGATCCCACTACACTATCATGACAGGTGGTATCAGAGCCGATTTAGGTGAAGTGCAAGTGAAGGAAGTTGATCTCGCTGTTCCTTCAAATAGGTGATATCAAAATCCAGTTTAGTTTTGAGGGGGAACTTGGTGAAAGGTGAAGAAATCTGAAGGGTGATTCAGGTTTGCAGGAAAGTGGATGGGAAAGATCGTGGAAGGACCTATGGCAAGTGAATCTAGCCATGATGTAGGTTGAGGTTTTCATTACAAAGTGTTGGAACAGATGAGTAGACGGAGTTCTGAATGGGTTTCGATGAAGGCCGAGAATATGACGATTTGAGAAGGCTATTCGATGATCAAAGAAGAACTTGAAGAAATCAAGGACGAAAGTGGAAGTACGATGGAAGATGTTGAACTTGGGAAACTTGATAAGGAGATCCAGCAGAATGGTCTTAGTCTTCAATAACTCTTGGATTAGAGAGTTCGACTAAGGAAGAAAAGTGCCATGGTGGAGACCAAAGTTAAGCAACTTGAGGAAGAGATGAAGAACTTTCTTGGTAAGAAGGCTTTTGTAATTGAGCAGGATGAGCTTGACTACATTGGTAGACTAGGGGACTACTACCGAAACAATCAGGCAGATGTTTGAAAGCTTAGTACTATTGAAGAAGTCAATGGAAACTTGGTTGATGCATTTGAGGAGAATGCAATGGAGGACAAGCTGGAAGGAAGTCAAGCTGAGCCAGGATCAGGTTGCTTAGAAGAGCCAAGCAAGGAAGTGAAGTGCCTTAAGAGAGTTGTCGAGTTGGAACATAAGCCAATGGACACTTCTAAGGTCGAATTCTTGGGGAAGGTTGCTGATGTGAGACGCAAGATAAAGCCGACAGAAGGATGTAATGCCTTGAAGCTGAGTTTTGTGTAGGTGACCGTGAAAGGCAAGAGATTTTCACCTTTGGTGGATACGGGAGCTACTCATAGCTTCTTAAGTAGGAAATGAGCAAACACTTTTGGAAAGAAAGTTGAGATGGCGAAAGAGTGGAGTGCTTTCAAAGCAGTCAAATCTACCATGAAAGTTGTCACTGATGTGATGAAGAACACTTAGGTGAGACTGGGCTAATGGTTTGGAAAGTTGGACTTGAGGATTGTGGACATGGATGATCATTCTATGGTGCTCGGGCAATATTTCATGAAGCTTGCACAAGCCATACCAATGGTGGACCATGAAAGTCTCTTGATCATAGCTCGAAGAAGAACTATGTTAGTTCTAATGAATAGGAGGAGTTGCTTGGGGTATAGACCAAGGATGAATTCTATGAATTTGTATCCGAGAGATCTAAATGTGAAGCATGAGGATGTGGAGAAAAGAGGACTTGGTAGTATGACTCAAACAATGATGGAAGAGAATTTGATTGACTTCATTGCGAGAGCAAGAAGGAAGGAAGGAGGTGGGAGATCAATCTTACAAATCATGAAGCACTTGGCAAAGACATCTTCTATTGAAGATCTTCACAATGGAGTTGTAGATGAAGAGAGTCCAAGTACTTATTTAGAGGCAGCGGTTGGAGAGGATTATGCAGGTAGAGATGCGGCTCGCATAGTGGAGTTTTGTTGGTATGCTATGGGCATATATGGCTTTTAGTTAATGAAAGACAAGCTTGGGAAGATTGGGTGTACATGTGAGGAGGTTGAGGCTGTTCACAAATACTTTAGGACACAGTACCAATCTGATACATGGGTGGATGAGAGTCCGGGAGGAAACTTCATGACCCTCCTTTCTCGATAGACAACCATGGAGATGGTTTGGTGCAGGGACCTTGACGATAAGGAACTGATCCCACTGCCACTCATGATAGGTGGTATCAAAGCTGATGATCGGGTTGATGATGAAGAGCTGATCCCACTGCACTATTGTGACAGGTGGTATCAGAGGTAATGGTGAACGAGGTGCATGATTTGCAGAGAAGCTGATCAAGTAATTAAAAAAATTAATTTCCAAATCTATAAGAAGTAAATTTCACAATATAGAGCCTCTTCTACACCCTCCCTCTTCTTATCATGGTCCTTTTATAATTACTTAATAATATATTTTAGATCGACAAATTCTTTTCATTTGTACACAAAATAAATCTTTTGAATTTTAAAATATTATAGATCTAGATTGTGAAACTTTAAAGCAACTTTCTTGAATCAATAAAGTACTTCCTTGATGAATTTTGTTTTCGGTGAAGAAAACTACACCCTCCCTCTTCTTATCATGGTCCTTTTATAATTACTTAAGAATATATTTTAGATCTTCAAATTCTTTTCATTTATACACAAAATAAATCTTTTGAATATTAAAATATTATAGATCTAGATTGCAAAACTTTAAAACAACTTTCTTGAATCAGTAAAGCACTTCCTTGATGATTTTTTTTTTTTGGGTGAAGAAATCTATGGTTAATTTTTAGGCACTTGTTTTCCATTAATGTATCATTCCCTTCTCCTCACCTCTATAGTTTTATCCTACAATACTATCTTTACAGTAACTCTCACACCATGATATGTTTGGAAAAAGTGTCCTTAGACATGTAATTATATTGATAAAGAAAACACATTATATAAAGCTTAAGAGGCATATCAAATATTTAAATTCTCTAGCCTCATATCAACATGCCATGTTTTGGTGCTAAAAACCTCAAACATAGTCACTATGATAAGGAACTAACAAGTCCTATATATATTCTAGGGAATAAAAAAAATATAGAATTATCTTTATTATTCTAGAAAAATATATTCTAGAATAACTTTGTTGATTCTAGAAAACTGTCTAACCAAATAAACTTTAGGATTATGAGGTTAACATTTTTCCACTGCTTGATGCTCTTTCCTTCGCTCCAAAATGAATCTAATCAAGATGTTCATTGAAAAACATATACCTCACCTTGTTTTGACCAAATAGACAAAGGAACCAATCAACTACTTAGATAGTTCAACTTTGGCATATTCTCTATTCTAAAACTATTCCATCAAGTAATGTTGACCATTCAATTTATAGTTATAATGATCGCAGTTATTTGCAAGATGTTCTACTAGTTGTACAAAGTTGTGTTAATGATGGCCAAGTTATTGTTCCTATGGGTTTTGGAAACCAATGGCATTGTTTTCAACTTCATGAATGTGAATTATATCTTAACATTTATCATGATACTATCAATGGTATTAGGTTGAGTGTTTACTAGAGGCTATTCCTAAGATCTTCAATAAGGTATTTTCATTTGGGTAGTTTATATTATTGTAGATTAATAATTTGTCGAGGAAAAAGTATTTATACCCTTATTCAAGTTTTAAACATGATTGTTACATTTATTTAGGAAAGAAATCATTTATCCCCTTTCTAGTGCCATGGTGGAAAGGAAAATAAAACTACTAGATGGCCTAAACTTTTCCAACTCATTAAAAAACATTAATTTCCAAATCTATAATTGGGAAATTTCACAATACATAGCCTTTTCTACACCCTCCCTCTTCTTATCGTGGTATTTTTATAATTTCTTAAAAATATATTTTAGATCCACAAATTATTTTCGTTTGTACACAAAATAAATATTTCGAATATTAAAATAATTTAGATCTAGATTGCCAAACTTTAAAGCAACTTTCTTGAATCAATAAAGTGCTTCCTTGATAATTTTTTTTTTTGGTGAAGAAAACTATGCTTAAGTTTTAGACATTTGTTTTCCATTAATATATCATGGACTCCTCCTCACCACGATACTCTCATCCTACAAAACTATCTTTACAATGGCTTAAATACCATGATATGTTTAGCAAAAGTGTCCTTAAAAATGTAATTATATTGATAAGGAAAAACACATTATATAAAGCTTGAGAGTTATAGCATATATATAAATTCTCTAGCCTCATATCAACATGCCATGTGTCCATGCTAAAAAAATGAAAGATAATCACTATGATAAGGAACTAGCAAGTCCTATACATATTCTAGGGAATACAAAAATTCTAGAATTAACTTTATTATTCTAGAAAAATATATTCTCGAATAACTTTGTTGATCCTAGAAAACTATCTAGCTAACTAATCTTTAGGATTATGAAATTAACATTTTTTCAGTGCTCAATGCTCTTTCCTTCGCTCCAAAATGAATTTAAACAAGATGTTCATTGAAAAACATATATCTTGCCTTCTGTTGACCAAATAGATGAAGGAACCAATCAACTACTTATATAGTTCAACTTAGGAATATTCTCTATTCTAAAACTATTCCATCGAGTGCTTTATGACCATTAAATTTATAATTATATTTATGGCAATTATTTGCAAGGTGTTCTACTAGTTGTACAAAGTTGTGTTAATGATGGCAAAGCTATTGTTCCTCTAGGTTTTGGAAACCAATGGTGTTGATTTCAACTTCATGAATACAAATTATAACTTAACGTTTCTCAAGATACTACCAATGTTATTAGGTTGAGTTTTTAATAGAAGCTATTCCTAAGATCTTCGATAAGAAATGTTCATTTTGATAGTTAATATTAATGTAGATTAATAATTTGACTAGGAAAAAGTATTTGGACCCTTATTCAAGTTGTAAACATGAGTAGTACATATATTTAGGAAAGAAATCATTTATCCCCTTTCTAGAGCCATGGTTATAAGGCAGAATAAAATTACTAGATGGCCTAAACTTTTTCAAGCCATTTAAAAAAAAATTAATTTCCCAATTTATAAGAAGTGGGAAATTTCACAATATGGAGCCTTTTCTATGTCCTCCCTCTTCTTGTCGTAGTATTTTTATAATTTCTTAAAAATATATTTGAGATCTACAAATTCTTTTCACTTTTACACAAAATATTTTTTTTTAATATTAAACTATTATAGATCTAGATTGGCAACTTTAAAGCAACTGTATTGAATCAATAAAGTACTTCCTTGATAATAAAAAAAAATTGTTGAAGAAAACTATGCTTAAGTTTTAGACATTTGTTTTTCATTAATATATCGTGGCGTTCTCCTCGACACGATACTTCCATCCTACAGAACTGTCATTAGAGTGGTTCTGATACCACGATATGTTTAGCAAAAGTGTCCTTGGAGATGTAATTATATTGATAAAGAAAAACACATTACGTAAATCTTGAGAGGCACGGCATATATACGAACTTTGTAGCCTCATATCAACATGCCATGTGCTCATGCTAAAAAACTGAAGGATAATCACTATGATAAGGAACTCACAAGTCCTATAGCAATACAACAATTCTAGAATTATCTTTATTATTCTAGAAAAATATATCCTAGAATAGCTTTGTTGATCCTAGAAAACTATCTAACCAAATAAACTTTAGGATTATGAAGTTAACATTTGTTGAGTCCTCAATGCTCTTTCCTTTGCTCTAAAAAGAATCTAATCAAGATGTTCATTGAAAAACATATATCTCTCCTTGTGTCGACCAAATAGATGAAGGAACCAATCAACTACTTGTGCAACAAGGGTTCCATGAGTTTTGAATTTAAAGATGTCACTTTCGTTATATTAGTGATCATAGATGTGGCCATAAGATAAAATTCCTCCATAAAATTCCTTCATCTTGAAGTCAATTTTCATGTCTACTTTGTATATTGCAATGAGATTTTTTGGACATGCAAGAAGCAAGTCATCTATACACAACACCAAAATGAGAAAAATAATCCCAAAAGTAGATAATATAATATAAAATTTATTTATTTTCTACTCAATTCTATATCTTGCACTATCCTTTTATCTTGAAATGCCATGCTCTTTATCGCAACTATTTCCCATAAGAAAAGTTCTTAATCTTACATATATATGGATTATTACCATTTACCTCAAAGCCCTAAGGTTCCTATATGTACCTTCTTCCTGAATGATCATATTAAAGAAGGTTTTCTTCACATCCATTTGATGCATCATATATTCCATAAATGAATGAAAACCCATAAATTATCTATTATAAGTGCAACTCGTAACTAGAAAGATGACTTCTGGTAGTCCACTCCTTTCTACGTGAACCATCATGTCTTGAACCTTAATATGAGCTTTTATATGTTTTCATCTATTGCAAGCTTGATATTATAGAGTGGCCTAAAACTTAATATTGACTTCCTTTTTATCATGTCAATATGTTCGAAACATAATTCTTCTTGATGGAGGATTACTCCTCCACCATGTATATTGCTATACCTCCTTTCGATTTCTAGAAGGCTCCAAATATATGATGTTTTATTTTAATTCCAAGTAGTATTAAAACTTCTTCATATTTTTTCCCTCTATTTATGTGATCCTCGAACCCTCAACACACTCCTAAGCATACCTTAATGTTTGAATGAACTATTGATGTTTCCTGAAAATAATTAAAGGATCTGTCACCTCATTTGTTCCTCGATGATGTTTTACTTATTTGCAAATCACTAGTGGCCTTGAATTAAACTTTAAAGCTTCACATTCATTATTCTCTTTCATCATGATAGATTTATGGGACTTTCTAGATGTAAATTCATCTTCAAACTTTACATCACTACTTACTACTACTTTTCATTTCTTTGGAATATACACCTTGTAGGTCTTTCAAGTGCTATTATAATGTACAGGTAGACCCTTCCTAATGGATAATTCCAACTTGATACTATTTTCTATTGTTACATGGTATCAAAAGGACAACCAAATATTTAGAAATGGTTCACTTCTAGCTTCACATTAATAAATGCTTTAGTAAGTGTCTTATCCTCCAAGACCTCATCATGGAACTAGTTGTGGATGTAGATTGTTGTGTCACATAAAGAAACATTGTGAGGTTTTGGTAATGAATCATGGCTTTACTAGCACTTATGATGGTTAACTCCCTCATGAATCCTTCGTTCTTGTCAAAAACCTCAAAATCCTTAGAGTTGTCCTCGCCACCATTACATGTTCTCAAGGTTTTGGTCTTCTTGAGCATCTAATCTTTTAACAAGATCTTTGAACTCTTGAAACCCACTAGTGTCAAACTTTAGATTTAGAAACTAAATTCAAGTTATGAGAGATGACTATAAGGAAATTCTAAACCTAATGCATTTAGACGTTCTTAGAGTTTTTGTTTCTAATAATTGATTTGTTGTTGTAATTCTTTCAAAATATTAATTAGAGAAATAGAAAAAAAAAATCTAAACATTGCATCAACCACACAATAGTTGAATAGTAACAATGAAAGAAATAAAATACACATCACATAGGAATTTCTCTTTTTTATTAGATTTTCATTCCTTTCCTAAAAAATTACAAGATGATCTCTACGCCATACTAAAAATTAATTAGTAGTTTTCCAGTCATTACATCACATTGATACAAGAATGTAGAACTTTTACATATGAAGATAATAACTATAGTAATGCCATGGTGTAAAAACTTCTTTTCTTAACCCTAATTTGTAAATATAACCATGAAATATATTTCTAATAAGTTTTAATATATCTTGTGAAAACTTTTAATGATATAATTATATTTTTATTGTTAATGAAAACTTTCAAACAATTGATTGAATGGGTTGAGAAACTAAATTGGCTATGATACATGAGTGGGAATGTTCTAAAATGATTTCGCTTTGAAATTACCTTTCCTAAAATTCTTTCTTGAGCTAAAATTAAAAATACATTGTTTCTAAATATCAAATAATTCACTTATTGGGGTAGTTGGAAATAGTATATGTTATCCTTTTCAGGAATCAAAAAGCTTCCACCTTGAAATTTTGTTATGACCCATAAAATTACTAATTTATCCTATGAAATATGATGGTGAGAGAGGTAAAAATAGTGTCAATTTGTGTAATTTGACCACCACCCCCACAAATGAATTTATAAATTTTTTGTACCCATTTTATAGCACATAAATGCATGAAAATATCAAAAAGGGTAAAAATATATTTAAAAATTCACTTGGGCATTGAGTACTCGACATGAGTAAAATTTGGATGACTGGTTGACAAGAGTTGATTGCAGGGTTTTCCTTGTATAGATGATACTGCATCAAAATGTTCATCCATTTTTCGTTTGTGGGGACTTTCAAGGGTACCACCAACTGCCATTCTCGGAGGTTGTTGTGGCTTTGGATGTTCATGAACATCTCCTTCATATATTCACTTGCCCATTCTGAAAACATACTATTCCCTTTTTCATCTCACAGTGTGAGTATGCACATTTGAAATAGTGGTGAATGTAACTGCTGCGAATGTCACTGCTGCCTTTAATATGGCGAAGCCATATCTCGACAAAATTTGAACCCTAAATCATTCCCAAGAATTGAATGCTGATCCTGGTCACACGAACATTATTTTACTCATAAGATATCACTAGTGAACATTATTTTACTCATAAGATATCACTAGTGGGTGACACTGGCTCTTCAATGGACGATTCATATGCCATCCACATTGTCAAAAATTAAAAATTAAGAAACGTTCATAATTGTCAATAGGTTGATTTTACAATGATTCTAATCATTTTATATTTTTTATTTGAAGTTAAAATTAACTTGTGATCTTAATTTCTATTAAAAAAAGAAAATTACATGTTGTATCATCTATATAATGATTATGGGAATATCTGGTTGACATTCACCTCAAAGTTCATACATAAAACAAATTAAAGATTGGAAATTTGAACAAATAAAATTGGATTTCAAAGATTTCTCTTCAACAAACTTTCCTCTCAAGAATTCCTTCACAAATATTATAAATATCACATTGCAAAATGTTATTTTACAAAATTTAAAATCTTAAAAATAGATTCAAACCCTTAATTATCACCTGTATTCATGCTTGCATGGGATGTTATTTTAAATTAAATATTAAATATTGTGACTTCATTTTGTATTTAGATTATAAAAATGGAGTTCTTAAATTGTGGAATGATGCATAGCTAGATTGTAAATGAGGGTAGGATGATGGAAAATAGTAAGCACAATGTAAGTATGTTTTGTGTCTTTCCATATTACTATCTATTGAATTGTCCATTATTCCTATCTAATAGACAAAATAAGAAGACATGTTTGTCAAAAGATAAACCCTCAATAAATTGTTGAATTGAGGCTTCTATGATCCATATCAAGTTTATGAAAGTAGTGTTTTTGAAAATATAATAAATTGTTGAATTGGCGCTTCTATGATCCATATCAAGTTTATGAAAGTAGTCTTCTTAAAAATATGATGTGATTTTAGCAAAATACTCCTCTAATAAACTCAAAAAATTATTAATTTTGAAGTCAATAAACCATTGTTAAGCCAAATTTATTAACAAAGAAACTAATTAATATAAATTAAATAACTAGAATAATCAATAATTTATTTTTACATATCTTAAAATTTATATATAACTTTATTTATTTAATAATAAACGTCCAAAGTAAATAAATTACTTAAAAATAAACCCACATAAATATAATAAACATATAAAGTGAATAAAATACTTAAAAATGCACATCCATAAAAATAAACCTAAATTTATGTTTGTTCAAATAAAAATAAAAAGAAAAACTAGCGTGTTATAATCCCTAATTTCCCTATTAAAATTAGAAACAAATTAACATATTATATTCCGTAATTTCAGCCATTCAACTTATAACATCCTTTTCAGCCTAATAACAAGCCCACGCAATTGAGTTGAAATGAGGTGATGGTTCTCTTGAGGGACCATTCCGAATTCGGTGGTTCATCGTTATGTTTTCCTCCATACCCTATAATAAGTGCTGCTGTATTACGTGCACTCCTTTCGACATATTTCCTGACGAAGCAATTTGAAATAACTATATAGAGCATATCCATACCTTGGATTAGGATTTTTATTTATGTGTTTGGTTCCATATTTCGCCATCGGTATCCATCATCCAGAAAATCATGTTCACTGATTATTTGTAGGACGTGTTCTTCCTTTACGTCGTCTGCACTCCTGTAATTTGAACACCACCCCAAAAATGAATTTATAAATTTTTTGTACCGATTTTATAGCGCATAAATGCATGCAAATATCAAAAGAACGTAAAAAAAAATTAAAAATTCACTAGGGCATTAAGTACTCGAGCTAACTGGTTGACAAGAGTTGATTGCAGGGTTTTCGTGGTAAAGATGATACTGCATCAAAACGTTCATCCATTTTTCGTTTCTGGAGACTTTCAAGGGTACAACCAACTGCCATTGTGAAAGGTGGTTGTGGCTTTGCATGATGGACATCTCCTTCATATTCAATCTTGGTCACTTAGTCCCACCCACTCTCTAATTCTGTCCAATCTTGGTCACTTAGTCCCACCCACTCTCTAATTCTGTCCAAAAGATCCGCGAGTTGTGCTTTAATGATGAAACAATCCAATCTTCCGGTGAGTGCATCCTTGCCAATTCTCCTATTGCTTCAAGTAGGCTAGATTTTGGTCGTGTCTGTATTCAGGAGACTATGAGAATCCAATAGGTGCTAAAAATATCAAGTTAGGGGATCAGTTTGTGCTCGTGAGCCGGATGATTCAACATGCCCCAATGAAAAGTTTAGATTTCGGACCATGATGATATTTTCCTTATCCATAAATGATGAAGTCATGATTTTATCCTCGAAGCCCACAAGATTTTGTGAGGGTCTATATATATTTATCAAGGAGAGTGGGGTATCTAGTTTAATAGATGTGATATATACACCCAATAGACCTTCACAACCCCAAATATTTTCAATCTTAATATTCTATTATTGAAACCAATGGAACATGCCCTCATCCACCTCTCACATCAAGGGTATTGAAGGTCCAGCCACCCAGAATGAATTTCAGTAAGGAGTTGATGGCAACTCCCTCACCCAATGTCTCTTGTAGGAATAATACATTGATCCTTTCGGATTTAAAAATTCTCTTAATTACTAAGTTTTTGTCTCGGCTCCCCAAACCCTTGCAATTGTAACATAGGCACTTCATAGATTTGTCTCATGATCAATGGCGAGATTTGTCTCATGGGCCATAACAACAAAAAATGGGATGGGACTCAAATTTCATGCAAATAAAGCCAAATTCGATACAACAACTCATAAATGGGCATATTCAGAATTAAAAACATGACAAGATATGGGAGGAGAGGATATGAGACTACCCGGATTCTGACGAGTGTGAGAGGAGTGAGATCTAGTGACCCTTGCAGCTTGAGGCCAAGCATCTGATTGTTGAGGAGTCATTCGATTCTCTCTCTCCTACTGTAGGAGTTCCGTTGATGCATTTTGTGCAGCAGTCATCCAATATCCAATTGTGTATGCCTGCCCATTGTTGTGTGTCTTATAGGGCACCCGATGTGAATAGTTGTGATTGTTAGTTTTTAACAACAAATTAGTTATTTAGTTATATAACGATAGTTAGGAGGTTCTATAACCATAGTTAGGCGGTTCTATTCAGTTATGTAAATATAGGATATAAATATAATGTAATAACACATGAATCTATCAGCAGTGTGGAGTATTGATCCATTCAATAAAATTCATATCTTGGGGTATCTGAACAAGTGTTCATTCTGTTATTTCTTTCATCTATTCTCTCTCTACTTCTCTGTTTTTCTACAAGTGGTATCAGAGCCTACGAAAGAGGCTGTGCTGAAGGCTGGTGTGAGTGGTTGTCTGCGAGCGTGAAGAAGGCTGCTGTGAGTGGTGCTGCTGAGCGTGAAGAAGGCTGCTGTGCGTGGTTGACTACGGGCGTGAAGAAGGCTACTGTGCGTGGTGCTATCAGAGCCTGCGAAAGACGCTGTGCTGAAGGCTGGTGTGCGTGGTTGACTGCGGGCATGAAGAAGGCTGCTGTGAGTGGTGCTGCTGAGCGTGAAGAAGGCTGATGTGCGTGGTTGACTGAGGGCGTGAAGAAGGGTGCTGTGCGTGGTGCTGCTGCCGGAAAGGCTGTGAGAGCCACCGTGACGCTATTGTCTGTGAGATGAAGGCTGCTGCTGTGCGTGGAGAAGGGTGTTGCTGCGAGAACTTGTTCTAAGGAGGAAAAAAACTTCTGTTTTTCCAGTGTGGCTGCCAGAACAAGCTGTTGTGTGTGAGTTGAAGGCTGCTGCTATGCGTGGAGAAGGTTGTTGCTACCAGAACCTATTCTAAGGAGGAAAAAAACTTATGTTTTTCCAGTGTGGCTGCCAGAACTTGTTCAGAAAATCCGAGTATTTGTTAAGAAATTTTTTTTGTCTCAGAAATTTTTTAATCATAAAGGAGTCAAATAAGAACAGTTTTTATTTTGTCCAGAAAGTAGTGAGGCATAATTTTTTTTTTGAACGCTTTGAAAGTAAAGTTCTTTAAATTGAGGACAGATTTATTTTTTAAGGAAAGGAAAAAATTTTCATGGTTTTTCTATTTGGAGAAATAAGGAGTTTTTTTTTTTTTAAAGGAATATAAAACCCTAGAAAGTTTGAAACCCTAGGAAAGAAAACATGGCCAAGATGTCGAATGCGAAATTCGAGGTGGAGAAATTCACCGGAAAGAGCAATTTTGCTCTTTGGAAACTGAACGTTAAGGATTTGCTTTTGCAACAAGGGTTGCACAAGGCATTGGATGGGGCGACTAAAAAACCTGCAACCATGACTACTTCAGACTCGGAGGAATTGGATGCCCGAGCTCTCAGTACCATCCGGCTATGTCTAGCGGATGAAGTTCTCTTCAACATTGTTGAAGAGACTACAGCGTCATGATTGTGGGAGAAACTTGAAAATCTCTATATGACAAAATCATTGACCAAAAGAATTTATCTGAAAAGACAGTTATATAGTCTTCGAATGAAAGAAGGTTCAAACGTTGCAGAACATTTGAATGCTTTTAATACACTAATATGTCAATTAACAGATATGGAAGTCAAAATACAAGAAGAAGATAAAGCCATAACCTTGTTGTGTTCACTACCTGAATCGTGGGATCACTTCGTAACTTCAATCAGCTTCAGCTCTGCTGATTCTTTGAAGTTTGAATCAGTCGTGGGAGCTCTGCTATCTAAAGAAGTACGAAGGAAATCCAACACTGAAACAGCTGCATCAGAAGCCATGGTCGCTAGAGGATGCTCAAAGGAAAGAGGAGAAAAACCAAGGGGAACTTCCAGATCGAAATCGAAAGGAAAGAAGTGTAAGGCGAAATGTTGGAACTGCAATAAAG
>APFE030878290.1:593-22979 GCA_000404065.3 Pinus taeda
CTCAGTCAGATCTTGTACTAAAGATTGATAGTGTTTCAAATGACTTGATAGGCAATGTATGGTGTTACGTACCTGTTTGACGACAATCTCAGAGTCTCCAAAGACTTGAAGATACTTGATGTTCAACCCGATTGCTTTGTATAGGCCTTGCACTAAGGCTTCATATTCCGCTGTATTGTTTGTGAAATCGAATTCAAGTCTACACGTAAGCATGGTCTTATTTCCTTCTGGACTAATCAGGACACATCCTGCTCCTACTCCTTCGTTAGATTTAGAGCCATCAAAATACAATTTCCAAAACAAAGATGTATTTATAGGTTTATCTACAAAATTAACACACTTTGAATTATCAGTTTGGGAAAAATTTTCGACTTGGGACAAAACTGAATTTTCTAAGTAAGGTGATGTATGAGCATTGAAATTGCCAAGGAAAGAATCTACCGAGTAATTGCCTATGATGCTGCTGTTATATGCTATTGCTTCATTTTCTCCTTTCAATTCTATTACTATGTACTTCTGGTGTAACTCTCATTCAACCTTTATTTGATTCATTTTACCATTGTAGGGTAACCACATGTGCGACCGGTCGGTTGAGAAGTATCCATGGAGTTTTTCGGACCAATCCCTGCTAAGAATTAAACCATAGAATTCTGGGATATCAGCTACTAGAATGTCAATAACCTGACATACCTTTGGGTTAGACGACAATCTTATGCTCACTTGATTAAGTTCACCAATCACTTCGACTTGAGATCGATCAAGCTGAACTATGCGCACTGCGGATTTTTGTGGTTGAACATTCAACTTGGCACATATTGATCTGGGTAAAAATATTCGTTGAAGCCCCAGAATCTACCAAACTATTGTGCACATTTTTATTGAAAATTTCATAAGTGAGAAGAAAAGGGGGAGTGTGAGATCTTGATCTTCCTCCAATCAAGGGAATGTCATTTGGATCAATCTTATTTGTCGTGTTGGTTGGAGGTCTTCCCATGTTGTGGGAAAATACAGCTATAGGCAAAGATGTAGTAGGCACGGCATGCAATTCTTTCATCATTATCTTCTGTTGATGTTTCAATTTTCTCAATTCATAAAGAGTGATATTAGCCCTAGTCTTTTTCATGTCATCAATAATATTGTATTCCATTTCATCTGACACTATCAGTGTTCTCGATGGAGGTGTTTGATCTGGTTGGACTGGGCTAGATTGAGTCGCTTTAGCGGTCGTTTTCTTTGTTGCGACTTTATATTTTGCTACAGGGCTTGCGCCCTTCTGCTTAGGGGTAGTTTGGGGAGGATCAAGTTGATTTTTGCTTTGTGTGCTAACCGGAAATGCTTCTTGATCTTCTTCTTGTGGGAGGATGAAATCCCGCATTCCTTGTCGTTCCACAACTTCTTCGTCATCGGTCTGCCCTTCAGTGGTACTCTCTTCTTCTTTCTCTTCTTCGGATTCGACATTTGAGATAGCGTTGGGTGGTTTCACATCCATTGAAGGGCCTCTTTTAAAAGCTCTGTAGGGCTTTTTTGAAGAAGTTTTTGCTACCTGTTTTTTTATGTCAATCATCTCATTGGACACGGTCTTTAATACTTTTTGCAATCCTTCCAAATCGAAAGGATCTTTCATTTGTTTCTTCTTGGGGTCTTCCTTGAAGCTGATTTTTTCAGATTTGCGTTCCTCTATCGCAGATCTCTTTTCCAGGGCTACTACGCGTTTCTCTACTACTATCGCCTCTGTCAGGTTTTCAACTAAAGATGTTTTATTAGCCCTATCCACGAAGACTGCTAAGTTTGATGGTAAGGCCGCAATACACCATTCACATCGTACTTCTTCGTGGGTTGGGAAGCAATGGGAATTTTGTTGAGGATTTTATTGAACCGTAAATTGAAATCTTTGATGGGTTCTCTAGCCTCGACTTTAAGACTGGATAGGTCACTGATTAACGTTGCCGTTGATCTATCATCACCAAACTAGGTGAGAAATTGACTTTGAAAAATGTCCCAACTTGTGATAGACCCGGAGGGTAATGAAAAGTACCATGACCCGGCTGTTCCTTGCATTGTATAGGGAAAAAGCCGGACAACAGTGTCCTCGTTGGTAACTCTGTTGAGATTGATAGAAAGCATGAAATCGTTAATGTGCTCTTCAGCTAGCATGCCTGCTTCTGGATTGAATTTGGGTAGCCATTTCTCAGGATGGGCCGGTATTTGGCTCAGGGGTGGAGGCATTAAAACTGCTCCATGATTGTTCCATGGAGACTGGGCCTTTGTTGAGCTGCTAGTAAATGAAAGTGCAGAGGATGATCCTTGAGGCTGGGAAGATGAAGGTATTATGATCTTAGATGATTGAAGAAGAGGGGTTGTGGAAGATGGATGAGTGGTTTGGAATGAATATGTGGGTGGCTGACTTCACGGTGAGGGAGTTGAAATGGACGATGTAGATGAAAGAGTCTCACTGTCAGACTACTGTGGTGTTTTTCTTGCTCTTTTCCTGGTGGGGAGAGGGAATTCAGTTGGCTGGATGTCAAATTTTTCGCTCTTTAATCTGGTCAGGGGATGAGCAGGATTGTACTGCGAAGTCATGATGCTTTGAGATTTATCAAACCTCAGTGTAAAAATAGAAACTCCCTGGAGTTTGTGAATCAGAGTTTGAATTTCAGGGGGTTCAATGGTAGATTGGTCTGAAATATTAGGGTATGTAGCAGCGGTTAATACTCGAGCGACTTCTGACTTTGGATTTAAACGTATTGGGGAAGTCGGGGGAGTTGATGAGGGTGATTTACTCTCAGAATGGTATTTAGATTTTGATTTAGGTGCCATTCATAGTTCGCTGCCCTCCTTCTAGCGCCAAATATGTTGAAGCCCCGAAAATCGGGTCAATAACAAGGGGGATACCCACCCGGTCCAGACTTTGGTTGGCAACTCCTTATCCGTTTGGTATAGCGGGTCTGACTGGGGATAATGGGACCAGTTTCCCAATCTAAGGGTGTGTGTGTGTGCAGAGTCGGATGATGCTGATCTAAGAGTACTTAAAGCTAATTTAATTCAAACTTTTAAACTAACTCTATGCTATTGTAATCTAATGAGAAACAACACATCTAATCTACGCTAACCCGGGGTGTATTTCTTCTATTATGCGATCTAAAGAGATTTCAAACAATAACTGGTAATAAAGATCATTCAGCTATTATAAGAATAGAAATCAATTAAGATAAACCACTATGCATAAGAAGTTAGGCAAAACAGTTGTGAACAACATATCGCATAATAAGATATTCATATATCAGACATAAATAAATGGCTCCACCATGCAGAAGTGTCAAATGGTAACTCATACATTCATGCAATAACATATAAACAACTGAAAATTGTATATCACTTTAAGAATATAAGCAGAAATGGCCAAGAGATACAAGTACCATTTATGACTAATCCTACTCATAAGCTTCAAGCAAAAACGACTTATCTCTACTTGTTCTAACGTCTACTAAGAGTACAAAAGTGCAACATCAGTAGCAGACATCAAATGCAAACATTAACAAATCTCGATCCATCCATTCATCAAAACCTCCTCTGAGGGTGCAGAAGTGCATGTTCCGAGGACAAGTTTTTGACAAATTTCTGGACCCTTCTCTAAATGCCTGAGAAGGGTCTAAATACTGCTAACTAATTAACTTAATTATAGAAACTTAGGATACGGTTTTAAATGACCGCCCTTCTGATAAAGCAAAACTATTTCTAAAAATTGAATCTAATTCCGGACCATTTCTGTATTTGCTCCTTAGTGCTGCAAGCATGCAACATTCACCCGGGAAGAGTCGGTTGGTCGCCTTCCGCTTTCGTTTGAGCTATGAAAATAGAAATAACAAGCGTTGGCACCACTTTCTGGTAAACTAGAAGATATTTTCGAGAATCTTCCTCTGGCGGGGTGTATTCACTGCGTGTATACTTGGTAATAACTCAAATTTCTCTCAAACTGATTCTGTTTTTGCTATTTCGGTTTCTGGCCTTGCGAATGATTGAACAAGTTAGGGACTTTACTCTCTGAACAATTTTCTGCATCGAAAACTGCCTCCGTTCTTTGTTCCGAGCTTTTCTGGTGCGTAAGCTTCAGGGTCTTTTGTAAACATGCTGCTTTTGTGCGCCTTTGACTTTGAGCTTTAGATAGCCTATTGACATCAGCATCTGTTGAGTGATACTCTGGAATCTGTGGTCCTGTCGCATGCGACATCCGTTTCTGAAGGGATCTCTTCTTTGTTCTCCGAGCATTGACGCTTTCCCCTTTTCCTTAGATGTTTCCTGCACATTGCTTCATGTTATTTCCTGTCTTACAATTTACGCAAAGGAAAAGAGTAATGATAATAAAGATTGACATGAAAGCTTTAAGCTCTTATGAATGCATAATCATGACACCCATAGCGAACTGACTTTTCGAAAAACACAAAACTGTCCTGCCTAAATACTTTGGCGTACAATCATTAATTTCTTTTATGGCGCGTGCCCAATTTTGGTTTACGGAGAGCTTTCCTTGAATACTGGGCTGAGGAAATTTCACGATGGGTGATTTCTGCGACTCGCATCGCAGCATCGTGGATCGCGTCGTCAAGATGTGTCATCACAGAAAATCATGATCGCGAATTTTCGCAAATCGCATTTATCGCAGATCACAGCATCGCATATCGCATTTAGTCATTCAATCATTGTGTGTTGCTTACACGATGTTGCGATATGTGACGTCGCATATCGGCCGTCGGAGATTTCTTAAGTTTTTTCATTTAAGAGCGCTTCATAATGAATGCGATGCGATGAATTTCGCGTCGCTTCTTCGCAGTTTATTATGCTCATAAGAAAACGTTTCATTCTCTTCTCGCGATGCGATAAAGTTTTAAGGAGTTGAATACAAAAATTTTCATAAAATGTTTGTTTGATTTTTTATTAAGGGTCCCCATTTCCTTGGTGTTATTGCTAATATCAAACAAAGAGGGGGGTTGTTGGTGGCCACAACAGGTTCCTACATGGCAGGCATGCACTAAATTCTGCATGCTCTCCTCTCCCGTTCTTCTTCCCCTTTTTCTCTATGGTTTGCTCATTGATTCCTCTGCGCCCTTCATTTTCTGGTCTGTCTTCTTTCTTGCTCTTCTGCCAACTTTTCATCCATGTTGCCTTCCTTCTTTTACCATCTTTTAATACTTTTATTTCCTATGTTCCTTACACTCATGTAGCCTTACTTGTTTCTGTTGTCAGAGATTTGAAGACTGGAGAGCATCAAACTTAATACTATCTGTAATGTGAACCAGTAATAAATCATTAAGACCAGTAATAATTTTAATCTTCCATTCCTTTTTTATTTGATTTTCAACATTATCACTTTCGGTTTTCTTCTCAACCCCGCAATCACCCCTAGATTGCAACCACTCAGTTATTGCCTCTCGCCTTAGCTCTATGCCCCCCGGGTTCTCCACAGGTGTCCCACTCCTCTCTTATGATCTAGCGGGCTATGGGTTATCTTACCGTTTTCAAGGGAGTTGAGTTTTTTCATCCATTGTGCCATAGGGATGGACCCCCTCTTAGCTTTTCAAGGTTGCATCTTCCCTAGACTGCCATCACTAACTGGTTTCCTCACTGGTTGCTCTTCCTCCAACCTTGCAAAGCCCTTTTGATCAGGAATTGTCCCTTCCCTAACCCACTTGACCTTTTTCCTGTCCCAGTTGTTAGAGCCTAGATTTACCTCAGGCTGAAAAAGGTAGGATCCAGGGCCAACATCAAACCACGCTCAACCTGGTAGCTAGCCCTACCAAGTCAGGAGAGGGCTCTCTCCGGGTCAATCTCAGAGAATTATGATCACTTAGGGCTTGAGATCGAATGATATAACAATTGATCTTAGGCTAGGTATAGATGTAAAGGAGTTTGATTGGATTTGTTTTGAGTCAAAACAACAAGAGAAAGGATGATTTGGACTATGGAATTGATGCCAATTTCTACTGGCAAACCTGGGGAAAATTAAGTGCCATGTTCAGCCAAGTGAAGATTGTAAATGTAAAAAGTATAGGAGAGAAAGCCCGCTATCCTACAGGCATTAGACAAATGATGAATCTGCAACAACAACTTTAGATGAAAGAGAATCACAAGGTTGTTCAACAGAGCATCTAGCCAAGGATGAATTTTGCTAAGACAACCATTACAACTAACAACAAAATCATCATGAAAGGTGCATCATTATGGATGAATTCCTAACATATCACTTAGATAATGTTGTAACAAGGTTGAAAAAACATAATGTGTAAATGAATTACAGGAAAAACATACTAAACATCAGCACCGTGATGAATCCCAGATCCAAAGGGCAAAAACTGCTTTATTATGATATTCAATAAAACTTTACACAGTCCAAATGCTTCTTTGCTGCCAAAATCCCAACCCTACACTATGAAATTCATAAAATATATACATTTTCTCATCCTTGTACTAAGGGAATTGAGCCCAACCATTTTCTTCAAAATAGAATCAATTACATAAAACTTGGGTCGAATTTCTGAAAATATGTGTTGAAGATGAACTCGTATCTCCTAAACCATAGCACCTGTTACAAAACTGAAAGAGGTTTTTGTAGATAAGGTCACGATGGAGAAAAACCTCTCTTAAATTTGGGAAATTCGTTTCCATTTGCTCACAATCTGCTCCACAAAATCATCTCTAAAACAGAAAATCATTAAAATTTAAATCTGTGAAAATGAGCTGTAAAGATCTAGTCACATATCCCAATCCATGACACCCGTGAATAAAATGAAAGAGGTTTTTGTCATATGGCTCATTATTAACAAAAATTTCCTTGTTTTTTGCAAAATTACTTTCCATCTGTTGTAAAATGGCCCCACACTAAAATGACTAAAACAGTAAAAAATATGAAAAATTTGCTTTGTTTTAATGTAGGCTCCAAATATCATCGTATATCTCCCGCATAGTAGCACTTGTGCATAAACGGAAGGAGGTTTTTGTTATTTAGTATGTGGTGAACAAAAACCTCTTTCACTTTTGGAAAATTCATTACCATTATTTCATAAACTAATTTTTTACTAAACTTGTCATTGTGTGCAGCAACTGACCTCAAAACATGCATAACCAAGAATCACTCATTCATTTCTTCTAATCCAGGAACTGGTTATGGGAGTGTGATATACTGTTGGAAAGGTTTTTCCGAGATTCTTCTGATGGACACATTTGTGACATGTTTTGTGCTAAACATCATGTGCAAAACATCTAACAAAACCAGACATAGTAAGAGCTCATGTTGATCCCTGGTGACAGGCTGTGAAGACTGGAACTAAGACCAGTGATGTGAGTATCCCACCCGATGCCAGACGATCCTCGCCAAGCTCTTTTTCCAATTCTGGTTCCTTTCTCTCTCTCCCCTCCCTATTTCAGGAGGTGACAACTCCCCTGAAAGCTCCCAGAGGCCTGTAAGCCTTTTTTCAGCTCAGTTTTACAGCTATTCCTAATGACAGGCATCCTTATTTTCACCCCAGGTTCTGGTTTCCTTCCAGGCCTAACAAGGTCTCGTATTCCCCCCCCCCCCCCCACACATCCAAGAATACAATCCAATTATGCCCAGAGACTATCAACATGAAATTATACCTATATACACAAAATTTTCCATTGCTTTCCACGGCTAAGAATCCAGACAATCTTATTTTAACCGAGGACCATCCAGGCCCCTCATAGGGCTCGGCCCCCCTGCCCACCCCACCACCCTTCTAGGAATACTATCAAGTCAAATAACAGGAAATTATACTTGAATTCATAGGATTTTTCATTTCTTTCCACTGCTAAGAGACCAAACATTCTTTTCTTAACACAAAACTAACATTTTCCTATTTCATTCAACACCTCTCTCCTAATTTTCCAAACTCTCCTCCAATTGCGCGAAATTGTTACCAGATCAACACAGAAGGGAGCTTTGGTTACATACCAGTTTCTGCTAATGAATCCTAGTTGTTGGTCGTCGCACCCCTTCTCTTAGTGTTCACCAGCTGCTCTATCCGCTCATTCTCCCTCAACCAATTGCATGCATTCCCCCAGTTGCCTTGCCTCCTTTCTTTCCCAACTGCTCACCCACCTACCTATTCTCATTACCGAGGCGCCCTCCACTTGTTAATTTTCCATGTCCTCCTCGCCTTCCTTCGTGTGAAATCCTTGGTCAATGTACCCACTTCCCCTCCATTTACTGTCCTCCATCATATTCTTACAATTTCTGGCTACCCTAGCTGTCTCCTATTTTCCGTCTCCATTCGCTAGTTGTCCTACCATCCTTCCACCTGTCCTTCCCTTATGCCATCTCACTCCCATTTCCCTACGCACCCCGATCAGGTATTTGCATATGCATTTTAAATGTGGTTTGAAGGCCTTAATTATACTAACACTATTAAGAATATGCATGATTAATACATGAAGTTTATAGCTACAACATAACATCATTATGGGCATACTTTTATCGCAATTCCATGATCAATTTGTGGTGTAATAAAAATAATGAGTGCTTCCCTCATTAAGAAACTATGTTTCATAACAAGGGTATATTTATGAGTATGAAAACAATGTATAATTGAAGGTTCAAATATGCAAAATTGACGACCATTTCACAAAGTTATGGATGAGATGAAAATGTGGTCGCAAAGTTTATTGTTTAAACCATCAACTATGTTATGACCTCATCAACACTTGGTAAAATACATATAATTATTTGAATGACGTCGAATAAACCATTGTGAAGACATTCAGAACATGAGTATGAAACTAAGTTTTGTGAAGTTACAAGGTATGAGATATGTGACACATATGTGATATGCCAACACTATGGTAATGGTATATAAACCATACAATGAGGAATGTAATAGATGGTTGCATTGATGAGACTTGACGTGAGATAATTTCATCGCAACCCAAGGTGCACATTAGGATTCTCAACGACGTGAAGGCAGTTAACAAATAGGTTTCCAACCTATCTCTACTGCCCTTTCCAAAACTAGATCTCCTGTGGAGAAACTTAACTCAAAGATTCACTTGGAACCCTAGCACGATGCTCACAACTGCTGCAAGGAACCAATGTAACTGAGTCTTGGGAAAATAAAGGTTGATTTGTCATAGGTACAAGAGAAATTTAGACTAAATCTTTGTTAGTTAAAGGTTCCTCACTACAAATTTTGGTTTGTTTAAGTCTACTAAGAATGATGTTGTGAGTTAATCATGTTTCATTGTTTTTTTTCTCATTGCTTCTCATGTTGTGTTTTGTCGTCATGCATGCAATAAAATGATTGTCTCTGCCCTTGAATAAATTTCTTCAATATGCAAATGGTTCATTTTCCCTCACACATAGGCATCCAATCCGTGTTGCCATGTTATGTTTTCAAAAGTTGTCCCTTGATTAAAAATTCATTACACGGTGTGGGTCTAGTCTTTTGTTGTTCTAGAAGAATCATACCTCTCAATGGAGGTGGTGAACTTATAACCAAAATTTCAAAATTTGATATAATGAATAAAGCACCTTGCCAAGCTAGAAAAGAGTGCAAATTCAAATGGTAATTTTAGGTCGGGGCACAATTAGCTCCCCAACTTGCATTTTTTCATCTCAGCGATGGGCACATTATCATTTTATCTTGTATGCAATGCAATATTTTACATCCTCAAACCGTTCTATGCCATCTTGGCAATTCATCATGTAAGTAAATGACCTTGTGGTTTTAAGTTTCACTTGACTTATTCGTAATATTTTGAGGCCCATTCACCACAAACCCCGTGTGGTTATTCATGTGTCAAAATACTTTGAAATTTATCACCCTTGAAAGTCAAAAAATTGTCATTCGTTGATAGCAGACACACTATACATGCCATACTTACCACTTTATGCTTCCCACATTGAGAAAACGTCCCTTCCCTCAAATCGTTCTCAAAATCATGAGCATTCAAAATTGAAATGAAATTTTTCCTTGCCGAGAAGTATAGAAGCTTATATATGCATATCCATGGCTTGCAAATTCTATTGAGCAAAAAACGAAAAGCATTTGTCTTAAGCCACCAGTAGGTGACCAAATATTCTTGGTTTAAGATTTTTTTAGATAGGGTAGCTTCCCTTCCCTCCTATTGCAAACTTCATTCATATATGTATTTGTAATGCTTGCCCAATCATGTATCCATAGGCTCTTCTCCATGACCACAGCCAAGCAACAAAAGAAAAATTATGAATATTGTTTTATGATTTGCATTTATCTAGTCACAAATATTTTATGTGTTTATCAATATAGTTTTCGAGATATACCTTTTGTATATTATGTGTTCATATACATCCAACCATGCTTCGATCTGTGACGTAAACGAATGAGAAATGTCTCAAAATTTGTTATCTTTAAAAGCATACTACAACACCATTTATATCACTCTCTGCACACATGTTCATGATGTTTTGATAAATAGTCTACATGGGCACAAACATGTTTCATTTCTTCTGTCATCGTCATTCTATCAACTTGTTGCGCAAAACACTTCTTCTTGCATATATAAACATCTCCCTCCCCCACCTACAAGCATAATTTAAATTAATTAAAGACTCCTTCTAAAATTCCTCTGCTACAAAAAAAGAAGAAGGGTTTAACGTAATAAGGAGATTAATTATAAAACAATTTTGCTCTCCAACTGCCCAAGGAGAATATAAAACCAATTAGAGGGCACATAAGAAAAACAAAATAGTGAGGAGAGGTATGCATAAGTTTTAAGTTGTCATTTTCCTCTAATAAATGTATTATTCAGTACATGGGCTTACTTGTTTTGGTGATAGCATAAATCCTTCAAGGAGTAACAAGAAGAAAGTGAGCACATCAATTTATGCTCATTTGATTAAGATTGCTTTTTATTTCTTGCATTATTTTGTGATGTAGAAGGTCTGATATATATTATATCAGTGCTAATTGGTGCATTTTTTGCAAAATATCTTGCTAATTCAATCTTATCAAAAGAGTCCAAGTTTTCCATGCCCTATTGTCTTAATTAATTTTTGACATTCAAATGTCTATGTATGATTCCTTAGCATCTTAGACATTTTATAATTGATTTTTGGTCTAGATTCTTGCAGGGTTCAACCAAAACAATATGATATACACCTATATTGATTAATAAAATCAACATTTGACAACTTTCATCTTTTTGGAATATTTCTCCAAAACTTTTACTTTATATTATTAAATTTCATGAGCAAATCTGTTGGCATTTGTGGCTGAAAATATCGTCCAATTTATGTCAATTTTCAAGACATACTCCTGTGGTCTTACGTCTAGCATAATGCTATTATAAAATATGTCCATGATTTTGCTTATTACTCTAATTCCACATTGTTTAAATTTCAATCTATCTATGCTATATAATATACATGTTGTTTCCATCCTTTCTCTTTCATTTATTTCTTTGTTTTTTTATAATTCTCTTTTATTTTAGTATGCAAACTTGTTGTATGTAGTTTGGTTATAATCAAATTCAAGGTAACAAACATAGGGCACCATCCCATTATCTCATCCACCCTATGAAATTTGTGGAAGTTGTCAACGAAGCATAAGAAACTTTGCATGTCAAAAATGCTACGCTTTAGGAAGTCCAAATAAACATCACATATGGATACTATAGATAGTTCAAGATTGAAATAACAAATATGGAAGGGCACCATGAATAATTGAATGACTCAAGAGAGAAAGGTCTCTACACAGTGTTAGTTTAGGCCAAAATCAAATATGCAATAACCTAGAAGAACAAAAGGCATAGAGAGAATTTGAAATCATATAGGAATATAGCAGGTTCCTTAGAATAAGAAGTTAGAACCCAATTAAAATCCATCCAACATAAAATTATAACAATCATAACTAAAATATTTATTTATGAGGAAATATGAGACAATGATGATGAATTATAAGAGTTCCAAAAGAGAAACAAAACCATGCAGACTAGCTAGATCAAACAACTAATACTCACCATCTTAGAGTTCAAACATGCACATTCGAAAGCTAATTTCATAGCCATTATCCCATAGCATAAAGGAGGAACACCCCTTGCAATTCAAAATCACGTGAACTTGAGGGTTAAGGTATGTGAACAAAGGGGAAAGGTCTCTTTGCATTACTTACAGCGTCATACGATAGGCTTACCTTACGATTTTCCATGTGCCTTCTTAGTTGAATGAAACATGCCAAGCCCTTCATGAAATATTAAGGGATAGGTTAAGTTCCTAACTTACCATTGATAATAATGTTGCACACTTTTTTGCATAATCATTTGCTAGAGACTTATTATTTGAAAGAATATGGAAGAACTTAACCATAGAGAGATTATTAATTTCTTGCTTTACTCATTCTAGTAATGATGCCAAAAGAGTATCACATGGAGTATTATTCAAGACCATATACATAATTACACTCTTCAAATCCCCTATGACACTCAACATTACAATGCTATTTAATGTGGCAATCTTCACAACTTATAAAAGTGTTTATATTTTAACTTGTGCGTTTATTAACCTACTAAAACCCCAAGTGAATAAAAATTCTGATATTTTTCTAAAATTTAAAATAACACCTCCCACACTTACCACCCAAAATTAAACAAACTATAACTTATGAATTTACCAATAATATATATATATATATATATATATAATATATTATATATATATATATATATATTTGATATCAACTATATTCAAATTCCATCCTTTCAATATAGTTTCCTGCCAGTTTTAGATAAGGGTATTGTCTCTATGCAGATTAGTAAGGATTATGAGTAATCAGGACTGTCTAGTTCTATCTGCCAAGATATTCAGACTTTGGGCCTTCTATTTTTGGTCGGCGTTTAAAAACTTTAGATGGTTTAAATAACTCGGTTTCCCATGCGGGCGAGTTAATTGTGTTCTAGATCTATGTACTGTTTTATTTTCTATAAGTAATAGAAAGAGTCCCATCTCAGCTTACAAAAAAAAAAAAAAAATCCATCCTTCAAATAATTGTAAATTATTTCAAACTTAACAAAATTTCTTACGGCCATATAAGTTTAAAAATATATGATATAACTAATTCAAATTCCTTCATTTCAAATAATTTATAAATGATTCTTACTAACGATATAATTCTTTTTATAAATATATAATATCAACTAAATTCAAATTCCTCCATTTTAAATAATTTATAAATTATTCTTACAAAACTTCTTACTAATAATCTTAAATTCTAAATTCTAAATGTATATATTCATCTTTAACATACATTTTTTCTTCGTCCTCCTAAAACAAAGTTTTTTTAATCATTTTACTGAAAACCAACCTATCTTATGAATTTGTTTCCATTTCCAGTTCATTAGGTTAATAAATGTATTTAATATGCAATAGGGCTTAATTTGGAATAGGATTTAAAGAATTTTAAGTTAATTATTGATGAGTAGGGCTAAAGATTTAATTTATATCATTTTTGTTTATTTGATTGTTTGTTTGTTAAGTAATGTGAATTTTAAGGTGACTAGCATTCTTAACTTGTGCTTTAGTTGTGACCAAGGGGCATCTAAGTTGTCAAAATCCTCCCAGGATCGCACCCGGCCTAGGTCACACCAACCCTTAGCATGGCTATATTTTTGCCAATAGGGTTTCGAACCAGTGACCTTTTCACCATGAAGTGCCTGAACATAACACCCTTTCACCATTTATTCTATGCCCCGTGGGTAAAGATTTAACCTAAACAAAATATTCATAGAATATTTCTAATAATAATTATGGATATAAAATTGAAATTTATTTCAAAGGTAGTTACATATGTTTGGCTTTCCAGTTTAATTAAAAAAAAAAATTATAACATTAAAAGGTAGTTATGCCTCCCTGATGGGGGTGATGTCAAATGTGAATGGAGGATAGGGTGGAGTATTTACTCCCTGGCCCACACATCATAGGGAGTAATGAGGTGTTTCATGGACGCCTTCGACGACAATAAGTTGAGGATGTTTATGAAAATCATAAGCGTTATAATAGTGACCCACAACCCATCAGCTTATTGTTTGTTGTGTATAGTGATGGGAGTAAGGGTGGTGTATAGAATAGGTGTTGAGGATGAGCAGGTTGGTTTTCTGCCTTCGTCATCTGAGGTCATGCAAGTTGAGTTAAGGGAGTGTGGATTTTATCTGGGTTCAATGGACACTGGATCAGACATCCTAGGGTTGTAGTACATATGGACTTGGGATCCAAGTTCGTGGATGTCGATATATCTTTTAGGTTAGTTTTGTGATCTTCAGTGGATGCAACAACGATTGGGAAAGACAAACATGATGACATTGCTGGAACTCGTTACAATTCCCAAACTTCGGGTAATCCTAATTCTCTAGTTTGCTAATTTGCTTTAAAAAAATTCTTTCATTGGGTTGGAAAGGTTTTATTTCAAGGTCGTATTGTGGTCTTTGGGTTCTGCGCTTGTCGTTGTTCTTGGGCCCTGTGGTAGATTGAACAATAGAGGGCTAATTCCTGTCATCGCACTATGGGTTGTGTCAATTGTCTGGTATTTTGGTTGGGGCGGTGACCTTCTTGGGGGCTCATCTCCCATAAGAGTTTATAATTTCTATGCAACCATTCCTCTGTTTCTTCTGCTCTTGTGTCATCTAGTGAATTATTCTTTTGGAGGGGCTTTGTCCTAGCGGACAATTGGGAGGCCTGTGCAGGTATCCATCGGTGTTATCCTTCCATCGTCTATCACTATTGTTTGTTGGTGTTTAGAGAGGTAGGGAGTAGGCGTGGCTTCTTCTTGTTTCTCGGGTTTGCTTCAAAGGGTGATTCTTTCAATTCTGCAACGTTGGTGGTAGAAGGGAGTCTCTCATTCAAAGATTATCCTTATAGCCTATTTTGCTACCTCCGTATGGGATTGGGATATATTAGTGAGACCTTGTGGATCCAGAGGCATCAAAACACTTGTGTATTGGGTTGTAGTTTGGTACTGCCAAGTCAAAAACAAGAAGGCGATTCAACGACAATGTGGTCGCACACGCAGGGGAGGTGGGCCACGAGGCCATGGAGTAGAACATTGGGCTGACATGTAGGATTTAGGTGAAGAGATAGATCATCAAGTGGACCAATCTCCAGGAAGAATAGAATTACCTCCTCCATTTGCCTCTTTGGAGAACCAACTTCAACAAGTGATTGTGCTCTTAGGACAACTTACGAGAGACCACCATGATGACAAAAATGAATTCATCAATTTCATGAACAATCTTCAGCATAATCAATGCCACATGATGGACAAATTGATGGCCTTGCAGCGATGCCAAAAAATATTACATGAAAAGCTGGACTTCCTAGAAGGCAGATTGGAACATATGGAGGAGCATGTCCACGAGATGTTTCGTCCTCCCCAACCACTAGGAAATGGCCTACATAATCCAAATTTGGGTAACCTATTAGATCAGGGATGACAATTGGGTGGTTTTTGGTTCTTGGGATCTTTTAGTATTTTTGGGCTATCTGTATGTGATCTCTTAATTTGCTTCTATTGTTGATTGTATGGTTTTGCTACCATCTTATGACCAAGAAGTTTGGTAGGAATGAGGTTGTTTTTTGCTTATCAACTCTACATGATGTATCTTTGACATGAACTAATGGAAAGCTTAGATTTACAAAAAAAAAAGGTAGTTATCCTCGTTTTGCTTTTCAATTTAATTTTTAAAAAAAGGCTATGTGTGTGTGTGTGGTTTTGACTTTCAAATGGGTTATGGTTTTCTAGGCATGTGGTATCTATGGTATTGTAATAACATTGATTTATAAAGTTAAGAATTTTAAAGTGAGGATGAATATCCATGATTAAGAATCTTTTTACATATTATTTTAAATGTATATATATATATATTATATATATATATATATATATATATTATATATATATATATATATATATATATTATATATATATATATATATATATATATATTGACAATAACGGATATTATAATAGGCGGGTAAAGCAGCTACCGCGGCTTTACAAGACTGTGGAGAAGAAATTCAGCTCCAATCTGAGAAAAAATGAGAATACAGATCCAATCCGAGATTAAGACCAGGATATTAGCTGATAAGAAAGACTTCTTCTGCGTGTTGATGGCGTGGTAGGCACCTTCAGCAAATCTTCCAACGGAATGTGAAGACTGAAAGTCGATTGGCGTTTCTCAGGGACTGCCTGCGAATTATGAGCTGGCCCATTCCAGCAGACAAAATGGGGACCTCAAGGAGAACCGCAAGTGAAATGCCTCCGGGAACTGGAAGATGCCAGATCCCAAGAAAATGTGAGATCTAGCCATCAGAGAAACTCCAGCTTTAATCTCGGCGCTGATCTGAGCCCTTTCTCAATAATAAGAACCCTGATATCTTGGTTTTTCCTGTTTTCAGTGCTTCCAGCCTTTAACTCAGCGCTATGAGAATTTTTATTTTTTTTTATTTTTATTTATTTATTTATTTATTTTTTGAGCTGGACCCTTTCTAAATCTGAATCACTGATAGCTTTTATCTGTGCTCAGACAGGAACTTTGGAGGATTAAGAACTTGCAGTCCCAGGTAACAGAGAAAGAGAAGAATGAAGGGCAATGACTCAGGCCAACCTTCGATTTCTTGACAACAGTGTGAAGATGCTACCCATTTTTATCAGCTTCAAAAAACAGAGGGCGAATTCATTCAAATCAGAGAGGGTGGCCTGGTTGCATTTTTATTTAACAGAGATTCCTCTTTCGAAAGGAGTGGGGGACAAACTGGAAAATTATGGGATTGTGAAAGATGATTCTTCTGAGTTTATAACTAGGGATCTGCGAGAGCAGAGGACACCAAGATTGGCTTCCTGATCAGCTAGGGAGTTGAGGTTTCTTAAAATGTGATAGAAAGTTATTTTGGTGAATTTAGGGAGCAGAAGTTTGATTTTCCTAATGACAGAGGCTAGCTGAATCTGGTGAGGATTCTTAGAATGAAGCATGGCCTGGATAATGATTCTTGAATCTCCGAAGACTACAAGAGAGGAAATGTTTCTTTTGATTGCCTGATTCAGCCCTTGCCATAGTGCCAGGGCCTCCGCTCTGTTATTTGTTTCAATTCCTAGACCCCAATGGTATCTCATTTCCAGCAAACCACCAGGGCTCAAAAGAACTCCCCCACTGCCGGCGACCCCAGGATTTCCCTTAGAAGCCCCATCGAAGAATAGGCAATGCTCTTCCAAGGCCGATCTCCACTTGATAAATTCTTGTTCTTCCAGCCTGATCTCCCATTTGGAAGAAATGGGGACAGATTGATGAGGCCTTTCCTTTAGCTTTGGGACTAGTTCTTTAAACCAATTCTCTTCTTCTTTGAGTAATCTTGCTTCATTCCTTAATGTAGCGCTGGCTTCTAAAGCCTCTCCCAGCAAACCCTTTATTTTAGAGATAACTTTTATTGTAGAGCAGCTTTCTTCTCGGAAAATTCTATTGTTTCTTTCCAACCATAATTTCCAACAAATGAACTTAGGGATCCACATCCAGCTGGTTTTGAGAAGACTTTTGTTTTTAAGACAGAAGGGAGATAAACTGGCCCAATTTCTGAACAAGGCAGGGATGTTGTCTGGGAGATCGAGGATAGAAGGCTCTAACAGCAGCACCCCCCTCCAGACTTCTTTGGCAAAGGGACATTGCAGCAACAGGTGTTTGGATGTTTCTTCATCAGATTTACAGAGAGGACATCTAGAAGGTCCTTCCATTCCTCTTCTTCTCAAATTATCGCTGGTGAGGATGCTTTGATGTGCCACGGTCCAACAAAAGAAATCTATTTTAGGGAGAGCTGGATAGTCCCATATAAATTTCCATTTGGCCGGATTTGGAGGGACATGGGGAGCAGCCATAATTCTTTTGTAACCTTCAGCAACAGTATATTGACCGGATATGGACCCCCAGCCTCTTTTGTCTTTTGCGTTGGCTTTTGATGGAGATTTCCCTTGAAGAAAATCTAGAAGTAATGAGGCTTCCCCCTGCAGCGGTATGGGAACTTCCCCTAGATTCCACCCATCCCAGGTTCTGTCAGGAGCTTCTTTCCAATTCGAAATGTCCCACAAAGAATGCAGATTACGAGACTGAAGCCAATCTTTAATATTTGCAAGACCATTCACCTGCTTCATTGGCTGGTCGCCCAAGATCGAATCGTCCCACATGTTGATTTTCCTTCCATTGCCAGGGATCCAATATAGATGTTGGCTGAATTGCTCCCTTGCAGCATTGCAGAGATTGAAAATTGGTGAACCTTTTAGAGTTCTTGGAGGATTATCCAGGCATCTCAATCGCTGCCCTTGGAAGTATTTCTTCCAAATTACTCTTTTACTCCAGCTAATTTTCCCAGAGACTAAATTCCAGAGAATCTTGGCTCCCAAAGCAGAATTTTGAGCAGCCAGATTGCGAATCTGGAGGCCTCCTTCCAAAAATGGACTTTTGAGAATTTCCCAGCTCACTAAATGGATTCTTCTGTCATTATTATTCCCACCTTCCCACAGAAATCTTTTCAACAGGCTATCTAACTTGCTAAGAAAGGTTTTTGGGGCCAGGAGGATGGAGTTTTGGAATAGGGGCATGCTTATTAGGACCGATTTCATGAGGATGAGCTTACCTGCATTATTCAACCATGAGGAACCCCAGGCTTGGATTCTGTTCTTTATTTTGTCAAGCAGCGACATCCAGTGAGCAACTTTAGGCTTGGTATTGAAAATTGGAATTCCGAGATATTTGAATGATTCCCAATTTCGGTTTCCTTCCATTTCTAAAAGTCTTGCTATGTCAGACATTTCTTTAGTCGTGCAGTTCCAGCCATAGATGGAGCATTTTCTATAATTGATTTTGCTGCCCGAGATCAACCTGTAAATGTCCAGTTCCCTCTTGAAATGTCTGGCAGAAAGCAAGCTGGCTCCTCCAAGCACCAGAGTATCGTCAGCAAATTGGGCATGATTTATATCTTTCACCTTGTGGAAGGTTTTAAGGCCAGGAAGCGTTTGAATTTGCTGATTGTGATCTAGTTGGAAGCTTAACACCGAGGCTTGGATAGCATAAAGGAGTGGGGACAGAGGGCATCCCTGTCTCAGGCCCCTGGAAGCTTGGAAGAATTCAGTGGAACGGCCGTTGACCAAGGGCGCAATCCAAGGCGAGGCGATACAGGCTTTCACCCAGTTGATGAATTTTGTTGAAAAGCCTAGCTTTTCCATCACAGCGAACAGAAATTCATGTCTAACCCTGTCAAACGCATTAGCTAAGTCGAGCTTAATCACCATGCCTTTCTCCTTTCTTTGGCAGCTAGAGTGGACGGCTTCTTGGACTAGCACAATATTATCCAAAATCTTTCTGCCTTTAATAAAACCTCCTTGGTTTTCCGGAATGATTTCTGGCAAGATGTTTTTCAACCTGTTGGCTATTATTTTGGAGACCAGTTTATAACTGGAATTACACAAAGATATTGGCCTAAACCTACTAAAGTCAGAGGCGCCTTTCTCTTTTGGAATAAGAGCTAGGAAGGCTGAGTTGATGCCTCCACCTATCTTTACACAGTTCTGGGATTTTCTGACCATCCTCAGAAGATCTTTATTGATTGTTGACCAGCAAGTCAGAAAGAACCTGACAGAGAACCCATCTGGCCCAGGGGCTTTATCAGGCTCCATATTTTTCAGCGCCTCCTCAAGCTCTTCCATACTGATTGGGGCTGTTAGCATATCGTTATCCAGATCCTTGACACAATTAGGAATTAAATTGAACGGATAAGAATGGGGATCAATATCTGGGTCTTCAGGAGCCGAATACAGGTCTTGGAAGAAGGAGTATGCAGCTTTCTTAATGCCTTCGAAATCCTTGATCACAGTGTTTTGGTATTGGATTTCTGAGACTGCTTTGAAGTTCTTCCGGGCTTCCGCTTGCTTATGAAAGAAACTGGTGTTCTTATCTCCTGATTTCAACCAAAGCATCCTAGACTTTTGCCGCCAATACTCTTCCTCCTCTCTACTAGCTCTATGAACCTCTTTTTGGAGCGCAATTTCTTTTAGGAGCATACCTTGAGAAACAGGGATTTGCTCCATTTCTGATTGATGAGCAGCAAGCCTGTTAGTGTTTTCTTGTCTTTTGGATGTGGGGGTTTGAAGTCTTTTAGCCCAGACTTTTAGATTTCTCTTTAGAATTCTGATTTTCTCTTCCCACACAAAGAAAGGAGAGCCATGAACAGGCCTATTCCAAGAATCGGAGACCACCTCTTGAAAGCCGTCTTGCTGGATCCACAAAGGGCTGAACCGGAAAGGGATGGGGCCAAGGTTGCTGTCGAGAGAAAGCTCGAGAATGATTGGTTTATGATCAGAGGTGAGGTTTGGGAGAATTTTAGAGGATGCCATAAGACCGCTGGTAAGGAAGGAAGAATGGACAAGAAATCTGTCCAAACGGGCAGCAATATGATTGGGGCCAACTCTTTTATTGGACCAAGTGTATTTCCCTGAAGAAGGTTTAATATCCTCCAGGTCCCAGCCCAGCATTATGTCTTCAACCCATTCTCTGGCAGGATCCCTGACAATGGAGCCTCCTTTTTTCTCATCAACATCAAGGGTGACATTAAGGTCACCTGCTATTATAATATTCTCGGGGTTTTGCTCTAAAAGGAATGTATGAAGCGAATTCCAGCAGATTTTTTTTTCATTTGATAAAACTGGAGCATAAACATTAAACATACTTACTTGTTGACCGGAACTCTTGTGAAGGAGCTGAGTGAAGAGCCAGTGAGGGCTGCTTTTTTCTTGAATAAAGTCATATATGGTGTTGTTCCAGAAAGTGGCTATTCCACCAGAGGCACCTCTTGCACTAATCGCTTTCCCGGGGCCTTTGTTCCAAAAAAAAATTTTAGACTTGAGGATGGAGAGATCCTCCAGCTTTGTCTCCTGGATGAGGAGGATTTCAGGCGAGTAAATTCTCTCTAAATCTTTCAGGGCTTCCTCTTTTGGTTTGCTGCCTAATCCTCTGCAGTTCCAGGAGACGTATTTCATTATTTACTTTTGTGGGGAGAGAGAGCTCCCATTGGAGCCTTGTTGCTTTTGCGTCCAGATCTGGTATTCATCATTGATTTGAGAGTTTTTTGGGATCCCTGGAGGACATCTTTATAAGTCTCTTCCTCCCTCTGTTTCTTCTTGGATTTCCGCCCTCTTGTCGTCTTGATTGGAGTGGCCAGCGAATTGTCAGATTCAGAATCTCTCTCTTCTGACTCGCCTTCGGAGTCTGAGCCTAGGCTAATATGGTCATCGTTGCCTTCGTTTACTCTCTGATACTCCTCTGGATTGGGATCTGTTGATTCTGTAGCATTGGTTTTTCCTTGGTTCTCCATATTTCCTACTTCTTCTTGGTTCTCCTTTTCACCCATCTTTTCTCCAGATGTAGATCCGACTTTGGCGGCACCAGCTTTTGAGTTGATGTGAGGGTTTCCCAATGGGGCGGTAGATTTCTGTCCAGAGGGTTTTGGTATAGCTTTTCCCTTTCTGATTTCTTTCCATCCTTCTTCTTCGACTGTATTTCTTGCTGGGGCTTTTGGGCAGTTTCTCTGAAAGTGTCCATGCTCATGACAAGTTCGGCATTTAAAAGGTAGCTGCTCGTAGTCTACCTTCTGGTAATGCTGCCATTCTCCAACTTTGAGTTTGATCGCTTCTGGTAACCCGGCTTCCAGATCGACTTCTACGCAGATTCTAGCACAAGTATATTGACCCTTATGATTAGCTTTGTCAATAAATCGACCTAGCCCATTACCGATCTTCTGCAGAGAATGAAAGCTCCAACAGTGAAGTGGGAGATTGGGTAAACGAACCCAGACCGGCGCCTCCTTGGGGACATCAACAGATGGATCAAAATCAGGATTCCATTTATTGAGGTACAGTCCCTGGTTTCCCATAAAGTATGGCACGTTTCTGAAAACTAGGTCGCGATCTTCCTTGGTGGTAAATTCAAAAATGAAATAACCTCGCCCTACAGCATAACAAATCACATTATTTTCCAGCTGCGGTCGCCAGTTTCGTTGGATCCAATCGTCCATGGTTTTGGTGGACGGCCAACGGCCCATAAACTGCCCAACCAGGCCTCTGTCAGACAACGCAAGAGCTATCTTAATCGATTGTTCCTCAGGGAGTGCGATCTCTGGAATTTCGTCGAGCTTTTTGATGAATTTTGGGATTTCGGAGTGCTGAAGCTGCTTCCCTTTTTGAGTCAACAGTCTTCTGAAAGCCTCTGCAGAGGATTGAGGAGGGGTGGGAGCAGACTCCCCACCCTCGGGACCGCTCACGGCAGCGACCAGAAATTAATGGCGGCAACCTACAGGGATGCAGCCGCGCGCGTTCT
>APFE030878294.1:0-36938 GCA_000404065.3 Pinus taeda
TATGACAAGGACTTGTCCTTTCATATTCCAGACTACTCAAAACCCATTCAGTTTCAGAGTGCTGGATTCATTAATGACAGTTCACCTGCTCTTCATGAAAGTTCAGCTTCAGCTGTTCCAAACTCTGCTCCTCTTCCACAACAGCAACAACAACAACAGATCGTGAAATGCCAACACTGTGATCGAGTTGGCCATTTGAAAGATCACTGTTTTGATCTTCATCCATGTAAGAACTGCCATAAAACTAGCCATTCTTCACACAGATGCTTCAGAAACAAACGTCCTGCAAGAACAAAGATTCATCTTGGATGGATCGCTTCTTGGCAATGGGCATCAACAACCAAGAAGATATTCCAAACACATATTAGAACTTGTTCCAGAATATTGAGCAGTCTTGCAGTTGAGTTTTCTCCATCATCTCACCTTGTATCTGACAGGGGGGGAAATGATGGTCATCTACAAGCTTCAAAGCCACATCAAGCGAGCCTGAGCCACAACCTGCCACACCAGTTTTCAGAGTTGTAGCCAGAGACAAAGATGCCTGAAGATGCCTGAAGATGCCTGAACATGCCTTCAGTTATTTAACACACTGCAGTGACTTCCATCTAGTTACAGGAGACTCTCCCTTTCATCATGTTGGGGGCATGCAAACCATTTTCAAGCATAATTTTTTCATTTCGAGCTTGTGTAAAAATGAAACTGAATCGAAGCATAATTTTTCATTTCAAGCTTGTGTAAAAATGAAATTGAATCCAAGCATAGTTCCATATGGTCCAAGCTTGTCTAAAAATGAACCCATTTTCAATTTTTAACCCTCATGATTTCCATTCTATCAGCCTTTGTTTATCAGATGAGCCTTGTTTGTTTCATTCCATCACCACCATCTCTTTGGCCGATCATACACTTTCACTTTGTTACCATTTTTGACGAACAATTGCAATGAGTGGTCTTATTATCCAACCTCTTCACATAAATCAACATGTTTTGAGAAGTTTCAACATCACCGGAACCAGTTACTACCTTAGACACCACTCATTCCTCAAAATAGAGTCCTCTTTAAACCCTTTTCAGACTCGTTAAACATGAAATGATTGTTGGGCGCTTGTCTTTTACGGCTCATTAAAGTACTGGAAACGTCATCCCTCTTGGGTTATTTTATCCTTTTTCGGACCAGATGGATTATTTTACGAAAAAGAACTTATGGAGTTTTATTTTTGTCCCTTTTTCAAACTCTCTAAACATGAAAAGAACCGAGTTATCCTTGTCGTTAAACTCATTAAAATAATAGCGACAAACTTGTCCATCTAGACGAGACCAAGTTTCACTGTCGCTAGACTCGTTAAAACATTAAATAGTGACTAGTTTGCCCAAAGGGCGAATTATAGAACAAACATATGTTATCCTCCTCAATCTTGACAAAAATAAAGAGGTACTGGGCAACAATGACTGGGGAAAAAGGGGAAAAACTTGAAGAATTTATGGTAGCAAGTCGCTCTTGAACATGACACTTTCACTTCATCTCCATGATTGAGTTGGGTTGAGTTATTTCATTCACCAGTCATCATACCATTGGTCTTTCATACCATCCATCTTTTGGGGTTAACGCTACCAATTCATCTCAGTGTCACAGATATGTTCAAGAGAAGTCATCCAATTGAGAAGTCATCTAGTTAATGTCTCATACACTACAATATCTCTAACCTTCATTTTTTCATGACCACCATTCCTGAACCTTTTGTCGTTAGTTCATTTTCACTTCCAGAAATCATTTGCTTCATTTCCTATTGTAGATGTGGGATACATCAAGGCCCTCCTACAACGAGTTGCTTCTTGTCGACATTATCTTATTATCCAAGAAGTTGACTTAGAAACAACACTTTCAGTGCTTTGAAGCTTGCATACATCAATGGCAAGTTTCTCACTTCCGTCAGCAAGTTTCTCACTTCCAGTGACAGGTTGACATCAATGGCCTTTGATCGAAAGATTTTGCATGGTGATTGACATTGAATCATGTATTCACACCACGTGAATTTTACTATAGTACCTTGAGGATCATTATTATCATCAGTGATCCCTCTCACGTCTGTTAACATCTCACATCATTGATTGGTAATCAGGTGATGTCTTTCTATGTTCGACTTCAGAACATCTCTTCACATAGATTGATTTGTACATCAAGCAAAGATTGAACGAGTTTGAAGATCCCAGATCTAGTTTCATCCATCTGGGCTACGATATATTTAGGGATATAAAAACATCCAATGTACAAAGGCTCTACATAGATAGTCACCCTAATCATGGATTATGACTCTATATCTGTAGAATCAGAAGTCTGTATTTACAGACGACTATCTGATCTATGTACACGGAATGAAATTTATAAAGCTGAGCATGGGAATGCCTCCCTTAGCTAGATCATGAAAATCATATTATGATGATGTATTGTATTGTAACTTATGCAGGTCACCTTCTAGTTCGAAACTTCGGATCCTCATGATAAAGCATTTCACTCGACATGAATATTTACGATGATCCAGGTGGATATTGGTGGCCACCTGCCAAGTCCACTTGGACCCCCACCATTGTCTTTCTCAGCATTTTTAGTTTCCTTAATTGTAGCACAACTTACTATTTTTAGCAGTTTTTTCCCAGGTCCTGAAGCATTCTGGAGCCGTTTGAGGCCCTAAACGACGTTTTTATTGGGAATCGGGGGCAACATGGGTCCATGCAATGGGGTCGAATAGTCTTCTAATGGAAGATATTGTACGCGTCAACGGGGAGATCATAATGCTAAATTCGACCCCGGAAGTTGATATTCAACTTACCCCCCAAACGGGGCCCATAGTTTGGCGTTTCATCTCCTAGGGTTAGGTTTTGGAATGTGAAGGGTTGTTTCATTGTTTCTCAACAATAAATAGGCCTTCGAGCCTCATTGTAACACAGTTCAGAGGCATATAGCCATCACATCTCTTCTCAGAGATAAGCTACCATCACCCTAGCTAGTTTATTTCCATTTCTGATTGTAAGCATGTTTCAGTATTTTCCATTAATGAAATGAAATATTATTTCCGCTGCATCTTTGTGTATATGGTTATCTCTGTAATTTGTTACGTTCCTGTTTAAATCTGGATCATACGACCTCATGCTTTAGGGGGCAACTATTATAGACATATTTGGGCACATCAACCCCAAACTTATATGTCGATATATTAGGGCTTATCAACCCCTAAAAGATTTGTTTCATACCCTAAAGGAACATAGTCATCTGAATACATCATTCCAAAAAAGTTCCATCTAAGAAACCATCCAGAAATTGCCTAAATTGAACGATACTAACTGCTCCACTGGAAAAATGTGATTCATACTAAGTGGTACACTACCAGGGTGTGATGCATACTATTTAGGCCTTCTATACGGTGTGATGGGTGAGGATGGACAAATTTCCGGGACAGTTTGTTAGTTGGTTTCTCATTGAATCTTCTAGAAACTTCTCCTGTGCCACTTGCCTCCCTGAATTCACCCAAGGATGAACAAGGGAACAACGAAACCATCTCCAATTGATTCTCTTGTGGAACCAATTGTAACAAGTGGAATGACACTAATCAAACCCCATGGATGACTCACACCCTTGCAAAAATCTATAAATTGATCTCCCATCCAAGAGATCAAGAGGCTGGAATGTTGTGAATTGCAAGTAAATGCTGATAGTTTATAATTGAGGAGAGAGCATTGTATTCTTGTTGGTGTGATCTTGCTATTTCATGAGGTGAAGAAGGATTGAAGATGGGAGAATGGTGTTGGATTAGACAACTGGGTTGTAATTCTCCTTTCTATTAATAAATCTCTTCAAGTTTTCTCCCATATGATTGTGCAATTGTGAATGCTATCATTTGTTCATTATATATTTGATTTTGTAATGATTATGTTGTAATAGATCATGATTCTTTGATAGTTATTTGTTGCTGTACTTGTGCAGGTACTCTCCAAGCATGTTAAGTATGGGGAGGAGTTGCAGGATCTGCCAAAGGAGAGAGAGATCAAGCAAGGGATTAAGTGGAAGTTCCAGGTTGGTTCCACTATCTTTCTCTTATCTGTTACACATAGGAAAAATCATTGAATTGCTTTAAACTATTGTTTCTAAATATTGAAATCGAGTTCTTATCACATCTCAATTTCACTGATGGCATTCAATGGTTTAAGACTCGAGTATTCCCTTGATGGCAACTTGAATTATATAGCTTGGAAGGATCACATGGATGCAATATTAGAGGATAATGGTCTAAAGGACTTCATTGATCATGAAGTCTCCAAGCCGACTGATGCTACTCAACTGGCGGAATGGAAGAAATGTGTGGCTAGAGCAAGGAGAATCCTCTTGGAGGGAGTTCGAGACCACATTATGTCGAGCCTCCATGGAAAGGAGATGCCGTTTTCGATGTGTAAAACATTGAAAGATTTATATCAGAACAACAATGATTAGAGGAAGCTGGCGCTGAAAGACAAGCTTCATGATCAGGTGTGAAAAGGGCGACATGATCTCTACATATCTGTACAAGCTCACCACCTGTAGGGATGAGCTTGGAAGTGTAGAGATCACTACCGCTAATGATGAAATGGTGAGTCTTGCACTTCCCGATCTTCCTAAGAGTTGGCACAACTACCAAGACTCAGTTAATGGAATAGAAAAACTGCCAGATTGGGAACGACTTTGGTCGGATCTAATGCAAGAGGAAACAAGAAGAAGCACTAGAGGTGGATCCTCATCAAAGCAAGATGATGAAGAAAATCTAGCTTTAGTGAGTAAGGTGAAGAAAGGGAAAGGGAAGGCATCCCATCCCAAATGCGGTTCTTCCCATGGTGGGAAGAAGATTGACAAATCGAAAGTGAGATGATTTCATTGTCATGAAGTGGGTCATTATGCTACATATTGTCCACAGAAGAAATCCAAGAAGGTTTCCTCAAAGGGATTTGATGGTGAGGCACTAGCCTCACAGTTTGAGCTAGATTTCTTTCTTATTACAAGCATGGTTTCATCCATGGTGGGATGTGTGTGGTACCTAGACAGTGGAGCTTCATTCCACATGTTAGGTGACAAGAATCTTTTCAATACCTTGGAGGAGAAGGATCTCTAGATGTGGATCGAGATGAGCGATGATTGAAAGTACCGTGTTTCAGGTGAAGGTACGGTTGTGTTTCAGAGGGAGCATGGAGCTCCCCTCACCTTGGCTGATGTTAAGTACGTACCTAGTCTGAAGAAGAATCTTGTGTTTGTCGCTATGCTAGAAGATAAAGGCTATGATGTAGTCTTTAGTCAAGGAAAGGTATTCCTGAGGCATATCGGTACTGGACAGACAAAGCGAATAGGGTTTCGAGTCAAGAATCTCTATAAGCTAGAGGTAGATGACTGCATTTCTTTGAGTTCCAAAGCTGAGATGGTGCAGAGCCAAGATGTTGGCGAGATATGGCATAGAAGACTATGCCACTTGCACCATGGAGCCCTGAAGATCATGCAACAGATTTCTACCAGATTACCCAAGGGAAAACTTGAGCAGATGACTACATGAAAAGGTTGTACCTTGGGTAAGTATGCGAAATATTCCTTTTTGGATTGAGACAGTTGGGTTGGAGCAATCCTAGAGCGAGTTCACTCAAACGTTTGTTGACCTTTCTCTATAGCTTCCACCGCTAAACAAAGGTACTATGTTATTTTTTTTGATGATTTTTCTTGTTAATGTTGGATCTACTTTATGCAAAAGAAGGATCAGATCTTCTTGAGGTTTTGTGAGTTGAAAGCCTTGGAAGAGAAAGAATTTGGAAAGAAAATAAAAGCCTTGCATAGCGACAATGGTGGGGAGTATGTCTCCCAACAGTTTAAAGACTTCTATGCTACAGAAGGTATTAAACAGGAATTGATGGCACCCCATAACCCACAGTAGAATGGGGTGGCCGAAAGGAAGAACAGATCGATTGTGGGAGTAGCTCGAGTGATGTTGCATGACCAAAGTCTACCACTACATTTGTGGGCTGAGGCATGTAATATAGCAGTAAGCTTGCAGAACAGAAGCTCGCACTGTATACTGGGTATGAAGACACCTATGGAGGCCTATTCCGTGAAGCGACTTAATGTAAGTCACTTCAGAATATTTGGATCATCAGTTTACTGTCACGTGACCAAAGATGTTAAGAAGAAGCTAGACCCAATAGTTGAGTTGGGAATACTTATGGGGTACACAGATACACCCCACAACTATCGGGTGTACCTACCTTCCACTAAGAGGATTGTGGTACGCAGGGATTTGAAGTTCGATGAGAAAAAAGCCACGTGCTTATCACTTGAGAGGGAGCTCAAGTCACATGTAGATGAGGAACTTTCAGTTCCTAAAGATGAGGAGCCTCAGATTGATGTGGAGCAACCGCAAGCAAAGGATCCGGGAGCAGAGACATCCACTCATGATGATACTTCCAGAGATGGGCGGAAACACTCAAGGGTAGCTAGCAGGTTGATGCTGGATGTGCGGGAGAATGTGGGACAACCATCTTCTCAAAGCAGACAAAGGAGGTCGCGTGAGTGGTACATTGGGTACATGGCCTTGGTTTGGGAGTGTGTAGATACCAAACCTTCTTTATTTGAGGAGGCAGTGCAGCAATTAGTCTGGGTTGATGCAATGGTAGAGGATTACGACTCTATCATTCGAAACAGTGTGTGGGATATTGTTCCAAGGCCTCAGGGTAAGTCAGTGGTGAGTTCCAGATGGCTTTACGCTTTACAAGGTAAAGCAGGCAACTGATGGCAACATTGAGAAAAATAAGGCAAGGCTTTTTTCCTGAGCTTTCTCACAGGTTGAGGGGATCGACTACGATGAGACTTTTGCTCCAGTAGCAAGGTACTCATCGATTAGATCGATATTGGCACTATTAGCTCAGATGAGGTGGAAGATCCGCCAGATGGATGTGAAGGCAACATTCCTCAATGGGAATATTGAGGAGGAGGTGTACATTGAGCAGCCAGAGGGTTTTGAGACCTTCGATCATGAGGCGCATGTATGCAGACTCAAGAGGGCTCTGTATGGGCTGAAGTAGGCACCCCGTGCTTGGTACACTAGGATCGACAACTATTTCACTGGTTTGGGCTTCACCAAGAGTGAAGTATATGTGAACCTTTACCACATCATGGTAGAAGGTAAACCATTGATCGTTGTTCTTTATGTAGATGATTTGATTTTGATAGTTGATGATCAGTTGATACAGTCTTGCAAGGAGGACCTTGCAAGAGAGTTTGAGATGAAGGACATGGGCCTAAAGCACTACTTTCTAGGCATGGAGGTGTGGTATAAAGATGGGGAAGTATTTGTGTCTCAAGGCAAGTATGCCAATGAGATACTTAGATGCTTTCACATGGGGAAGTACAATCCCATGCAGACTCCTCTAGCTGGGAACTGGAGGAAGGAGGGTGCTACTTCAGGTGAGGTAGTAGCTGGTACTATTTATCAGTAGCTGTTGGGTTCACTTATGTATCTGGTGAACACATGAACCTACTTATGCTTTGCGGTGAGCCAACTGAGTCAAGATATGGTTCAACCCACCAAGCTATTTTGGAAGGCAGCGAAGCATGTGCTGAGATACCTTAGAGGCACATCTCAGTTTGGATTGTGGTATAGACGGACAGAGGGAGTGAAGCTTCAAGGCTTCACAGATGTAGATTGGGTAGGGAGTGCATCAGACTAGAAGAGCACTTCTAGAGGAATCTTCAACCTTGGTTCAACTGTAGTTTCATGGTACAAAAGGAAACAGAGATCAGTTGCACTTAGCTCAGCAGAGGATGAATACATGGCTACTGGCCAGGTTGCATGTGAGGCCATTTGAATGCGGAAGATTCTAGTGGGATTTTTTGGTCCGATGATGGATCCTAAAACAATCTAATGCAATAACGAGAGTTGTATCAAACTCTCAGAGAATCCAGTTTTTCATGACAGGTCCAAGCACATAGATATCCAGTGTCACCATCTTCGAGACTGTGTGGTCAAGAGGATCATGTTTTGCAATATGTTTCGACCAAGGAATATGATCCAGATATTTTGACTAAGGCATTGTCAAAATGTAAGTTCAAGTTCCACAGAGACAGGATTGGGGTTATTGATAATCCCTTTCTTCTTGAGGGGAAGTGTTGAAAATAGCAACAAGAAATGCTAAAAATAGAATTGCTAAAAATAGCACTGTTATAAATATCACTTCAGCCAGTGTTGATCTTAGCAACAATGGAGGGAAAAATTGAAGTGTTAAAAATAACATTCTATAAATAGCATTTTGGGATACCTTCCTATTTTAGTCAGTCCCTAAACTAAAATAGTGAAATAAAATTCGAATTTGATCTTAGCAGCTATTTGTAAATTAATTAATTAATTAATCTCGAGTTAATTAGTTAAGGAAAATCAAACATGAAGTCTATGTGGGGACATGCAACAGTTTCTCTATTAATTGAGGAATTTATCCATCAGTTAAAGAGATAAGGATGAGTTGTAATTAGTTTACTTAGTTAACTGAGTCAAGTCCAGTTATATTAACTCAAACAATTTTTTGAATTAATGTAAGTTTAGTTAGATAATGATTGCATGCATGTAACTGCTGCACTTTAGATAACTGAGTATTCTCTCATAAATAACTCATGCATGTCAATTTAGACAGAGACCTAGTCGATATTAGATGGAGGGGTAGTGTACTATCAGTTGCTAGAATATTCCATTGTGAATATTCCTTGCATGCAAAAAGAATTATTTCCTTGAGGATTATGCAGCTACTTCTTCAGGTTTAGTTAGTGTGATGAGGCCAATTCACACATGTGACATCATTGGACCCCAAGAAAAATTGCGCAAGGAAATAGGAGGCTTGGAGGGCTTGAGGAGGACATATACTCTGTCTATTCAGTCTGTGAGCTATATTGTTTGATTGTAGAGAGAGCAAGATAGCTTGAGAGATGATTCTTTTTGTAACTTGAACAAGACTTCCACTTGTATGATAATACAGAGTTGGGGTTCTACGATGAGGCTTTCCCTAGGATATTTCTTCTGTCTTATGTGTGATTGATTTCTCATTCTCAGTTATGTGTGTTCTCTTGATCTTTCTCAATTTGATTAAGCTTCCGCAAAGTGTTGTAGAAGTAGATCTTGTATTGTGTTTTAATATATTGCATAATCTGTTGATCTACAATGGGAATTTCTATAGATTATTCCAGCCCTTCATTAGCTAGCTGAGGTTGGAAAAGGAGTTTATATAGCTTGAGAGAGGGGAAATGGATCCTCTTATGATGGGAGAGGTCCTATCCCTTTTGGTTTGTTCCATTTTAATAGGGGAAAGAAGCCCAAAGAGTCTCTCTCGGCTCTATCCCGCTTGACCATTTACCAGACTTCCATTCACGAAGCTTCAAGACCTGGAAGCTTTGACTCCATTTAAAAAAAAAATTCTAAAAGAGGGTCAGCACGGTTCATGAATGGATTACTAGCACTATTCGGCGCTAGGCCCAGTGTTAGACTCTACAAATTAGCATAGGGAAGAAACTGAGTGATAGCACTAGTCTTGAAAATTGAGTTTGAAGGAATATTCTTGGGAAATGATGTAAGAGGGAAATTTTATGCAGATGAAGAGGGATGTAAGGACATGTTCTTCATGATAGGAAAACACATAAGGGTCACTGTAGGGGTCCTTCAGGATCAAGGAGTAGGGAGTACAGGGACAATGACAAAATGTTGTGTAACAAATTACCCCTAAAGCGTGAAGGCCGAGCAAGAGTGAGGGTGAAATTCTTTACGAGTAGATGCATGGAACCATAAACTGTCATCGAAAAAACTGGAAGCAAGCATAGATACATATACATAACTGAAATCTATGATACATGAATTGTGGTATGGACGCAACCATCCAGAAAAAGATCATGTAAATGGATCCAAGGTATGGGCGCAACCATCTAGTTAGAAGGATCATATCTAACCCAAGGTATGGTCACAACCATCAATAATGAGAAGGATCACATATAATAGACTCATGGTATGGTCACAACCATCCATCTGAAAGAGACATGTATGTAAACATGATCATGTCACATCGCCCAACAACCTGGAATTTTGTAATTTGAGCCCAGGGCCTTGCACTCCAACATGACCCGATCAAAGTAAAAATTATAACATGTGAATATATGTGTTGAAGTCAAACATGCTAGAAAATCACTTGATTATCGGTTAATGATGTGAACCATTAACAAGCGCGAGAGAAACCACCAATAATGACAATGGCTCTCAAGGTATCAGTAGTACATTTCATGGAGTGTGAATAAGGAATTGAAGTCGAACACCTTATGAAGTCACTCGATCGAAAGCCAATGATGAGAACTTGTCATCGAGTGCGAAGAACTTGCCATTAGGACATGCAAGCTCTAAGGTACTAGAAGGGAGTCTCTCGGCCAACTTCTGAGATAATGAGTTGAAGTCGATAGGACGTGACCTTGTCAAAGGAGGACCATGATATATCCCACATCATCAATGTGAGACAAGGGGATGCAATGATTATGGATGATACATAGAATCAGGAATGAGTGTAAACTATAGAAGGATTAACTCTTGAACATATCTACGACACGACTTTGGAGTTTGGTAGCTTTTTGGATCCATAGGATCGGAGGTCATGATGACATGGCAAAGATTAGATGGAAAGGAAAAAAGTGAATAACCCAAACCCAAGAAGGTCAATGATGAGGATATTCCAGCCTGACACAAAGTAGAAGAGTGTCATGTTCAAGAGTGACAAGCTGCCAACACAAATTGTAAAAATTTTCCATTTTCCCCCACCATTGCTGGCAAGTACCCCAATTATTTGTTATCACAAGCTTGAAGGGGATAGCATATTCTTGTAATATAAGTCCATTGTTCAGATAGATCTGACGTAGTAAGATTAACGAGCCCTAGGAAGGAGAAGCTCATGTCTGTCATGGTGACGAATCTGATGTCATTAAATTTTAATGAGCTTGACAAAGGGAAAACTCAATATCTTTTTCATGTTTAGAGAGTGAAAACGACATGGAAAATAAAACTCCAAAAGGTCCATTTTCGTAAAGTTGTCTCTCGAGTTCGAAAGGGTAGAAAACAATACTCGAAAGAACCTCTTGACCATGTCAGTTAAGGAGTACCTTTTTCGTAAATAGTTTATCCCAACCTGAAAAAGGGGTAAATGTATACTGGGCAAATGACTCTTCGAAACCATTTACGAGGTCAAAACAAAAAGAACTCGACAATATTTTCATGTTTTGAGAGTAGGAAAAGAGCTTAAAGAGGACTCCCCATTTTTATTTTCTTTAACGAGTCAAATAGGGAAAAATACTCGACAATATTTTCATTTTCATTTTTTACGAGTCAGGAAGAGAGCTTAAATACGACTCCAGTTTTGCATCATCACCTATAAATCATCACCTATCACTACACAAGAAGCAAATGCATAATATCTTTCTAAGGAAAAATGGCAAAAAATACTTTTTAAAACCCTAAAACATAGTGAAAAGCTTATAAAAAGGGAAAAAAGTAAAACATTTTTACCATTTACCTCATTTACCTCATTTGGAGCAATTTTTACACACTTGTGCCCTAAATCTTTAGGAGCGGATTATTGTGGATCCAGGAAGCTGATTGTCGAACTGTTTGTTGCAGGTAAGAGCCGAGGCCCTACTGTTCGCATTAATCCCTGTTTTTTACGCATTTAACCATCTTTTCAGGGATTTTGAGGGACTTTTAGCAAAAAATTTCTGCCCAAGGTCGGCGTGGGATTTGGGCATGGGACCGTGACTATCGTGGGTTTCTAGCATGGGGACTTGCGCCATCGGTGCACCTGTTGTAAAAATAGTCACATCGGCATAGAGAATGAGATTTTTTCAAATTTTCCCTAATTTTAATGCTTTAAATCTAAAATTTCCCTTTCAAAGATTGCAAATAAAAGAAAAAAGATGGTGATTGAGTGGAAAGAACTTGAGCATGAAAGAATAGATCAAATGGCCTTGGAAGATCCAAATTGTATGGATGCATTGAGGAACTGTGGGCTCCTCAAGTTCTTTTTGATATCAAGCCTACGGGCTCAACCTGAGCTACTATAATGCGTGATCAGTCTATGGGACATTGGACAGGAGGTATTTGTGATCCATGACCAAGAGCTGGAGTTGAAGACTTCAAACATTTACTTCATTACTGGATTGTTCCAATGAGGGGAACCAATCTAATTGTATGGAGGCAGGCCTATTGGGGCGAGTGTAAACATGCTGCTTTCACAACATTTCTTGGGAGCTCTGAAATCTACAAGAGGAAAGATTGACATCATGACCATAAACGATCTTGTATTGAAGGTAACACTCTTAACCATAAACTGAGTGGCTGGGGCTCAAGCACTACACGAGTCCAACAAATCTCATTTCCAGTATGCTGTGGACTACATGGCGCCCACTATCTTCAACTGGGTGGAGGCCATGGAGGTAAACATGAAAAGGAAACTATCCAAGTGCAAAGCAGGGAACTTAAGGCAATTTGGATATGGCTCCATTCTAGTGACCTTCTTCTTGGAATGAATCCCACTATTCCATTACCAGATGGTGGAGGTGAACCCCGCAGTACCATGAGATCCACGGATGGTCTGATGGAGCGAGCTGATGCTTAGATCTAGAGGGGCCAGTAGATGTCCTACAAGCCCTACTTCTTCATGTGGCTTAGACAACAGTTGATCGTGGTGGAGGATTGGCTGTACATTAGGATTGACTTCCGTAGTGATCTTGACATACCACTCCCAGAGGGAGAAGAATTTGATGATGGAGGTGAGCAAAACAATTTTGTTTTTGTTTTTTAATTGTTTTTTTGTATATATGTATTTATGACACCTTGAATTTGTAACTGTAGATGTTGGACCAGAGAGATCAGTAGGGATGTCCCCTATAGTTAGATGTGTGGCTCAACAATTCGAGGTTGCTCCTTAACATGAAGGATTGGACAATGAAGAGGAGATTGCCCGAATTCTGGAGGGTCTGACGAGAGGGATCCTAGAGTATGCATGGGTCGAGGACATTCCTCGCTGTTATCAGCGAGACAGTGGGAGTGTCGGATCGGATCCATCGATTACTAAATCATGTAGTATGAGAAGTAGCATGTTATCATGATCACCATGCATAATAATCCATAGTTTTCATTTACAGTTTTGAGGCTTTTGAGCCACATATGTAATTGGAACACATATACTATTTTTGGGATTTTGGATGTATTACACTCAAACATTATCAACATCTAGTAATATATATTATATATATATATTCATATTTCCTATTTACTATGATATAATGTTTTCACATATTGTGTAAATGTCTGTTTAAAACATAATTAGCCAATGCATCTATTAATGTATTCATGTGCCTAGGAATGTGATGATATGTGATATAATCAAAATTTCTTTCCAAGAGACGAAGTTTTTGACAGAATATTGCCCATTGAGCTGAAGAACAAGATGTTGCGAATCAAGGTTTACAACCATTTCTCGAATGTCAAGAGCAATAGCTTCTGACAAGAGTTTGAGAATTGCGCTATATTCAACAATTTTATTAGTTGTTTGACCCAAACAAATACCTTGAAGATCAATCAACTCACCATGAGGGTCATAAATAGCCCATGCCATGGATGATAGATTCTGGTTACTATGTCAAGCACCATCAGTGAAACTGACATAAGGATCCATAGACATCTGTAAAGCAGGTGAAGACATAATAAGCAGGAAAGTTACTTGAAAAAAACACACCAAACCAAACTACACAAAAATGAATAACACACTTATGTACACAAGTAATCATGTGAGATGACTCACACATAATACTTTTTGAGGTACAACCCATTATGGGGCTTGCTCAAAGGGTTACCCTCATAATCAATTAGCTCATATGCCCCTTTTGTAATACATGCTTGACAATATAGGGCCCATGCCACATGGATTTGAATTTTCCTGCTCCTAGTTTATCGTTAGCTTGGTCATATAGCAAGACCAAATCTCCCTCAGAAAAAGCGCGAGGAGAGACCGATTGATGAAAATTGAATTTAACTCACTTTTTCTGTGCTTCAATGACTAGAGTAGCGAGACGATGGGTTTCATCCAGTCATTCCAAATATGGGAGATGCTCTTCTTGAGGAGAGGTTTCAAGAAGTAATTCGACAACCAATTTGAGTGAGGGAATTTCACATTCAATCGATAGGGTAACTTCTAGACCATAGACGAGATGAAAAGGTGTGCATCCAGTTACGTATTTAGTCAAGGTTCGGTAGGCCAACATAGCTGAAAAGAGCATGAGATTCCAACTGGATTTGTGCATCCCAAAGGTGTGCTGAAGCATAGTAACTAAAACTTGTTTATCGCTTCAACTTGGTTGTTGGCTTGAGGGTAATAGGGAGTTGAGCTGTCATGATGCAAGCCCAATTTAGAAGTCAACTTAGCCATCATATAATCACAAAAATGGGATCCATGGTCAGTGACAATGGCTTGAGGAACTCCAAACCTGGAAATCACATGATTGAAGAGAAGTTGTGCCGCCATTTTAATGTTAGCTGAATATGTAGGCATTGCTTCAGCCCATTTGGTGAAGTAGTCCTCGACAACGATGATATAAGCATGCCCCTGGATGAATGAGGGTTACATGTCATAAAGTCAATGTTCCATTTAGCAAAGGGACCAATGGTAATAATGGGGTGAAGGAGAGTGGGTGGGGCACACATTTTCCGCTGATAAATTTGGCACTGGTGGCATTTGCGGATAGCAAGGATGCAATTTTAAAAATGGAGGGCCAAAAATAGCCAGCATGGAGGATCTTTTGAGCAGAGGCATATCCAAAAGAAATGACCACCACAGGCACTAGAATGGCAGTCATTTAAGATGCTTTTAGCCTCATCAAGAGTTAAACATCGGTGAAGGACCTAATCAATACCAACGTGGTATAAAGTATCCCCAATGATGCGGTAAGGTTGGAATTGATGTTGAATGCGTCGGCGATCATCCTTGGCTAACGTAGACCAGAAGGTAGAGGTTTGGAGATACATGATGATATCACCATACCAAGGATTGAGAGTGCTAATAAGAAAGAGAGTCTCATCGGGTAACTGCTCATCAACACTAGTAGGATGAGAAGCAAAGGGAAAAGAGCAAATCAACTCAGTGAATACAAGTGATTTCTTTGATTTGGCAGTAGTGAACACCAAATAAAATTCCTGGAGGATGATAATCCACTTGGAATATTTTCCCCCAAGTAACTGACGAGTAAGAATATAGGTCATGGTTGTAATCAGAAATCACGGTTGTAGTGTGGAGGAGAATATAATGCCGAAAGCGTTGAACAACCTGAACAAAATCCAAAACCAATTTCTCGACATGAGCATAACAGGTCTTACTATCAATGAGATTTTGACTAAGGTAATAAATGACATGTTCATGAACTTCGTCGTCATCTTGCACCAGTACCATAGCAATAATGCTAGAAGCTACAACTAGATAGAGGAAATAATCATGATGATAGTTTGGAGGGTGCATTAATGAGGACAACTTTCAAGACATCAAAAGACTTTTGGGCAGTTTCATTGTTATAGCACCATTTACCACCCTTGGTATTTGTGATGCTTGGTTTATGGCCTAGGGAAACCCCTCCTTTCAGACTTGGTCCAAATATATTAAAAACAATGTTTTATTTCCTGTATGCTACTTTTCCCTGAGATAAAAGCATGTACATGTGGGTCAGTCAATACCTAACCCACGTTTATGTGTTAAAACACTTCAAAAAATTAAATTTCCTTAATTATGGGTGGAGTTCACGGGTTTTACCTGTTGATTACCTCCTATTTCCCATGGCCCAACTATTTCCAAACTGTTTCCCAACTAAAAAGCTAATTGGGAGAAGTATAAATAGACTTCTATGGGAAGGCCTTAAGGAGGAGAAAGAGAAAGAGTTATTATACTGAGATTATCCCTGACTGAGTCTCATGAATCCCTGTGCCTCATGCACTTCCCCAAGCTTCAGGAAACCCTTGTTTCCTTGATTATAGATATTCTCCCTTTTGCTTGAGATATCATGGTGTTGGTTATGGAAGAAGATTGTTGAAGGTTGGGATAGGACGAATTCAGAGGATGGTTCCACTTGGAGCCTAAAGAAGAAGACTCAGGTGAATTCTCTCCATGTTATTTATAACTTACTGCAATAAAAGAAATGCTATCTTGTTTCCGAAATTAACTATGTTTATGCATCAAATTATGTTGTAATTCATGTATGAATGTTGTTTTGACGTATGATCAATCGTTTTTTTATATAATATAAAGTCAATTTCGTGAATATGCTTTACGTCTATACTACTATGTATGTAGAATTGATTGATTTTCAGGTTTGAAGAACATTGGGAGTTGCAGAGGGTTTGAACCCTGCGGGACCTACTCAAACGAAGGAAATCTCGGTACAGTCACTCTTACATAGTTTGATTATATAAGCATTTTGCCTAAGATGTATGAGTGTTTCTGATTGTAGTTTGCTTATGCTCTGTTGGGGTTCTAACCCAAAGCCCTAGGGTACTTATTCCTGAAACATAATTGGTGACTCCACTGGGAATAACAATCTCGTTATTCCTAGTTTTTGTTCTTCAGTGTCAAGCAGGGCTCAGTCTTTGGTTTTCTTGTTGTTACAGTCTTATTTGGTCTACTAGAGTCTCAGACCTTAAGTTTGACCTTTTGGATCTGGATTTTTTATTTTTCTTGCAAAGCTTTTTATATGCCTTTTACTCTATTTATAGTAGTGTACACACGCTTTCTTACATGAAGTGAACCTGCATATATGCGAGTTTCCTGTATCAAAAGCACGTGTACACACCTCTGTGTTTGAACACAGTCGCGTATGCCAATTTTTGCATTGTTTTTTCAAGTCTCTCTACTCAGATAGACTTGTTTCTTGGTCTTTTTAGTCTTTGTGTGGTCAATTTCTATCTGAAAAATTTAATTATTCTGCAAATTTAATTCCTCATTGAAAATATTTGGCCTAGGTTTACTTTTTGAGTGAGTTTTTAATTGGTGTTTTGGCACACAAGACTTCGTTTGGAAGTTCTTGTTTGTTCTGGTACTCCAGAACAGGGGATTTCTTTCAGTTTCAGTGTCAAGCTTGGTTTTTGGATCTACTTGCTTCGCTTTCCTTTGTTTTGTGGCTTTATAGCTTTTCTTGATTTTTGAAAGTCTTTTTGATGAATTCGGAATTATTTCTTTCCTGACTTCTTGGTCAGTTTGTCAAACTATTTGCTGTTGATTAGGTCGTTTGGTTCAAGTTGAAGTCTTTTTGCTCAAGTTTTCATTCATTTTTGAATTAATAAATTGCAAATATCTTGTGCTGTCTTTTCGATCTTTAGTACTAGTAGCATTTTGAGTGATTTCAAAAAGTTGTTTTAGTTATTTCTTTAAAAAGAAAAGATCTCAAAAAACTTTGTTTTTATTTTCTTTTGCCAAGTTTGATTTTGGTTTCTTTTGGTTTTTGAAAGTGAATTGCCTTTTACAATTGTCCTTCTCGTTTGGAGAGAGTTTTGTGTTCAAAATTTGTATCCTCTTCAGTACTTAAGTTGGCTCATTGTTAATTATAAACAATATCTTTTGTTTTTTGAGTGATTTAGGATCTTGCATCTCCATATTATCTTGCATTAGGGTAGTTTGCATTGTTAAAGCATTCATAGTCTTTTAGTTTTTGGGTGTGTGAAGTGTGTTTCAAGAAAAGAAGAGAAAAAGTATTTTTCTTTATAGAAGTTTCGTAGAACCCATATAGAGATCTCTTTTCATCGAAGAAAAAATGATTGCTTTCATGTAGTTAGTTTTTCATTGATTTTTTTTACATCATACACACATCATTGGTTTCACTCCCATCTATACCTTTGACTTAAAGAACAACCATTAAAATCAAGCAATTAATTAAAATAAACTAGAACTTTTGTATTGTCATAAGATTACACCAACAAGTTTAGGTTTATTAGGGCCTTGGATTAGGCGAGAGGAGAGTTAACTCTCCAAGGCCGCTCAAAATTACAAAACATAGAAGTTTGATTAGTGAGAGAAATCCAATAGTGTTAGGAAGACTGGGAAAGCTCTGTAACTGGGAGTAAAGCACAAGGGTGAGTGAAGATAAGGACGAGAGATACCCTCTCTCTTACTTGTCGGATCCTACCTCACGACTGTTTCGCCTAGCTTATGATATGAGTTGGTGACCATAGTCGCCTATCCTAGGGACCACGTAGGTGGGTGCGGAGGGGAATCCCGTGGCACCTGAGGTTGACGTTGTATCACATTCAATAATACTTCTAGAGGGCACCCTTGCGAAGCTTGGGGGCTTGCATCGACAAAGGCTGTTGTCTAGAGGCCAGCGTAACTACCTCTGATACCTTCGCTAGTAGGCCTGGGGCATAATTACCCCAATCTATTTACGAAAGGCCCTTGTTATTAACTTTCTTGTATTTTGATGTCCAGTCATAATCATCCAAAGCGGAAATGCTCGAGAGTTGTTTGATTGCTGATATCTTTAGGGACTTTTAGTGAGTGTTCTTTGCTCCTAGTTGGCATAGCTCTATAATTTTTTGAGTCTTTAAGTAGATTCTTTAAATAATTCAAAGTGGTTGACTGACCATCCTGACAGTCTAGGAGACTTCGTGGGCTATCACCTATGAGTCCTGAGCCTTCTCCTAGAAGGAGTAGGAGCGATTCTGCCAGTGGTTTTCAACTAGTGGCAGTAGGTGCATCGAAGATTGATCATCCGCTTGGGGGCATTAGTTCACAAGATAGACCTGGCACCAGTACAGAGTTAGAGAGGAACACACCAGTTATTTCTCGAGTACTCTTTCAGTCCGAAGATAAAATTGAAGTTAAAGAGATTTTAGAGTCGGGTGCAGCTCTGATTTCTCCTCTTCCTCCTGATCATCCAGACCTTTTGTTATACATTGGAACTCCGAATCATAGGCCTTTGTGCCCAGGTTTACATACATCTATTCCTTCGATGACCACTGCTGGAAGCATGACATCTACGATGAGTGTTGCGAGCATGTAGAATGACATATCTGTACAAGGAGGAGGAACTATTTCCATCCCTTCTGTTATCTCAAAATCTGACCCTGGAAGGCTGCAGACCAGGAAGACCTCAAGTAACTATTTCAAAGCTACTTTAGGCTAAGGCTTAGCCTCCCCAACCAGAGAGGGCTCTCTCAAAGGATTAATGTTTTGGATTATGATTAAGATGGCTAAATCTTGTGAAACGAATGTAAACATATGAATGGTGGAAACACAATTAGAAACTATCCATTGGGCTTATGGAGTCAACATCATTTCAGTATAACAATGGTATCAACCTTCCATAGAATTCAGGGCATTCAGCGTTCAACACATTCAGAACATAACGGAAACATATAGGACCACACATTCTATGAATGTATACAGAAAGTTAGAGCACTATAAGTGAATTCTAAGTGATTACACATTCATACCACTGCAAATATTGGGAAAAGAACAACACAACACATTCTGAACATCGAATCCCTCCTGAGTCCTGAGAAGCAAAGCCAATCTTGTATTACTAAAATAGAGTCTTTACATAAAGCCAAATATCAGAGCTTTTTTCAATAAATTTCCAACCTTGAGTACATTTCTCTTTCTCCTATTTATAAAATTCTTTACATAGCTGAGATTCCTCCTCCAGCATGAGGGGAACTCGAATTCTGCTTGCTATGATGACACCTATTAATCTTTAAAACTAACTAATAAATATAAATGACTACTAACTAGCGGTTTAAGAGACCTAAGACAATTAGGATTCTATCTCTACATCATGCTGAAAATAGCATTTATTACAATCAAGATTCATTCTCTGACAAGTGGTTTCCTTCAACTTTAGCCTTGATGGATGTTTAAGCTCCTTGCTATCTTATCTCTTCATTGCTGCTGAGAAATAGGAAACTGCCCCTGTTTTTATGCTTTTGGTTTCCTCAAAGATATTCGGAAGTAATTAACCATGTTGATCTTCTTTGATCGACCAACAATCTATTTGGGGTGCAACGTTCTTCATGTGCTGTAAGCCTTTCCCATGTACATGTGTGATGATAAAACTTTTTCAATTTTTGCCTGAATTATGACAAATGGCTTATGGTTTATATATGCTTTTCCTTTGCTCGTTTTGTCCTTACTGAATGCTTTCACAGTTTGAATGATCCTTCACTGAATCTGCTTTTCAAAAGACTTCCCTTGGTTACTCAAAATTGATTAACTGAGTTGTGATATTCAGTTATAGCAGTTTTGTAGCACGCTACGAAACTGCTGTGCAAGTTCAAAACACAGCTTACTTGCCAAATTTTACTGTCTTGAGCCTCTTTATATTTTTGACCCCTCCATGGAACTCCTCTTTGCATTGCTGACAAGATTTGCTTGCAACTTTTCAAGAAACAGATATTTTTCCTGAGGAAGAGATGCAATGGCACCAATAACACCATTGACTGTTCCAAATATAATGGTACGAATCTGGCAGATGCATAACAAGAGATCCATGCCTAAAAAGATATAACAAACTCTCCTAAGTGGTATTCACCTATCACTTCCAATTTTCCTCTCTCTTCATCAGTTGCAGCATCGCTATTATTCCTCACTGTAAAAAGGTCGAAGATGTTCTCTCCTCCATGGTATATATCATCATCCATAATTTCAACTGCTATCACTTAATTTGCATTATAATCACGAGCCCTCTTTTCATGTTTGTAAGCTCAGCCAGAGGTTTTATATCTAAGTTCTTTATACAATTGCACCATCCACCATGAATCCCTGAGCATCTCCAGATCCAGACTTGTCGAGTTCACAAGACCAGCTAAGGCGCGCAAGCCTGATGCAGTTATTGCATTGCACTTTTTAAAACTAAGTGAAGTCAAGATTGTAATTTCAAATGCTGCCAGTGATTGCAATATTCCTTATGTAAAGATGAAAAATGTGCTCCCTGATATTGCCTGCTCTAGAATTCAAATAATAAGACCTATGAGATATTCTAGTCCAGCATCATAAATACGTTGTGTTGTAGCGCAGATCGTCACGACAAAACTCAGATCAGGGGCTGTCACTCTGATCCCCGATCTCTCCGTTTAAGCCTGTCTCCCGCATCTAAGGGGGGTAGACCTTGTAGGGAAATGGACGACCAACTATGAACCAGTTGGATTGGGAGACACGAAGGAACAAGCACTAAATTGATTTATTAATTTAAATAGACCAGTGCCTTTAAAGGTTAAAATATTGTCTATTAAATGCTGCGAAAAGATGAATTCATTAACAATCATTATCCATCAGATAAAACACACAGTGCTTTTCCAGTGATTAAAAATTTCGAAAGATGAAACTTTGATACACAACCACCCAATTTTAAATGCTAATCATATATCTCATTTATGATCATTCAAGCATGCCAAATTGTATAAAAGATGATAAACATTAATTTCATATCAAAACTTTTTGCCCTGGCAGAGAAGATAAAGTCCAGTAAATCAATGAGCTAAATACTGAATCTGACAAAACCCCTATTTTTAGAAACCCCTTTTTTTATATTTTATATTTTATAATTTTTCCTTTTTTTTATAATTTTTTTTTTTTTTTTCAAACTTAAACTAAAACTAAAGCGAGATTATTCCAACGCATTAAAACAAAGCTTAAATAGCATTTAAAAAAAAACTAAAATCAAAATCATAAAAGGGTAATCGACCTCCTAAAAAAAAAATACGAGCGTTTACAAAAGACACTTTTTATATTTTAAAATCATATTGGAGGTGGGATAGAGTTACCTGATGCCCGCACAAAAAAACACTTAACGCACATTTACAGAAATTACCCTACGCCAAACTTGTGAAACACTTGGCCCACGTGGACTGTTTGAAACTTGCAGACGTGACTGGATGCATAATGAGAGCTGCATGTAGGCCCACGGTGGCTCTAGTGAAGGCAGCGAAGAGCGGATGCATAGGAAGAAAAGTCTCATGCGAGTAATCTCCACGTGCTGAGAGCAGAAACGCGGGCAAACTCACGTGCTGACCCAAAATCGAATTTTTTTGGGTTAATATGACTGAAGGATTGAACGTGGGGACCAATCTGCATTGAAGAATGGAGCTGGGCGATGGCGTGGAGAGGAGGATTGCAAACAGTGGGAGATTTAAGCAGCGTGGAGAGGCTTATAATGAAAAACACAGTTCCAATGAGAGCTGTGCAGCGTTTGGATGAGTTGCAGGTTGATTGATGAGGAGCAGATGGGGTTTGACGGAGCTGTGTTGGTGAGACTAGGCTAAGTTGGAGTTTGATGGGAGCACATAGAATTTAACTTCCTGTAAATAATGGAACCCCAGATTTGAAAAAAAACTGATATCTGAAACCTCTGGACAACAAGATAGTAAACCCTGCAAAACTCAATTTTCCTCTAGAATTTTATCTCAAACCTGCAAATGGAAAACAAAATTCCGGAAAGTATATGCAAAATTTGAAATGAAACTGAAAAACCCTAAAACCAGCAAAAACTTTACAGTATTTACAAACTGAAAGCTCTTAAGTAGCCAAATTTATCAATAATCATAGTAATATTATCAAAATTATTTTTAATGTAAAACGCTTCAGAAAACCCTGCATGCATTCATAAAAAAAATATTTTGAATGATAAGCCCGGGATCAAGAACTAGCTGGGCTCTTTCAGAAAACACAACCCGGGAGTTGGCTGGTTCAGCTGAGAACTTCCCCTAACGCCCGACAATCTGAAAAAAGGATTTCCTGCACAGCTTAAAATCAACCATCAACATAGAAGGAGAAAACAATAGTGAAACCCTGATCAAATGGAGATCCCTGCCACTATATTTTAGAATCTAAGCTATCATTCAAACCCCAAAGATCAGATAAGATACCTGTGCCTAGATCAATCTTCATTAAGCTATCATAAATGACTGAAAATAAAATTATGCAGAAAAATAAAACAATCTTACAACATTTCCAGAAGAGTAACACCAGCAAGATTTTTAACCCCAAAGTCTTCTTTATTGCACAAAAAATGACTACAAGAGAGCTTTCTTTAGCACCAGACTCTCAGATCAAATCCGATCTCAAATGACCCCTAGCACCCTATTTAAAGGAGAAAATCCCAAAGGCTAGTTCGAGTGATCCATGTCAAACTAATCTCGACCGTCGATGAGGATCAAGACATTTCTTAATCTCATTTGTCGAATTTTTTAATGCATTAAAAATTGAAATTCTGCATTTATTTACTCAAAAATATTATTCTTTTATTATTTTTAGGCTTTTACTTTATATTTTATATTTATTATTATATTTTATATTTTTTTAATTTATTTTATAAATAGGATCCTCAAACCTAGCCTTTGGAAAAATCACCTAGGACCTAGGACTTAGGACTTTGAGGGGATTAAAACATTTTCTAACCCTCAAGACACTTTACATCATGATTTTTACAGTTTTACATCTCAAGGGGGACAACCCATTTGACATAGACCCTCATAGACCACCCAGTTCTGCAACACAACTATAATCTAGCAGATCAATGCACTAGGATTCCCCTAAGATTTTAATGACAAAATTCATTCTGGCTTTGGGGTTAGGCTGAAGAAAAACTCTGCCGATCATGGATCGATGAGACAAAAAACCTTCCGGAACGTAGATTATCACTAAAACATTAGTTCCACCTAGGCAATTTACATACATGACTCAACTGTGCTAAGATTATTTACAATTCACACATGCAGACTGGGTTTACAATCATAATATGATCAAGTCGACGATGACTGTCGAATGGCACGGACACGTCAATCAAGCGCTACCCCTTTTGTGAAGATAAGGGGGTGTACTGCTAAGGGTAGTTGACACGTAGTGGTCAACATCTGGCTCCACTTGGGGACACGTTGCTGCATTGTAGGAATGTGAGAATCCAGAATCTGCATTCATGCAACACACAACAAAATATAAGTAGTGTCCGTCCAAAAAATCATCATATAACATTAAGCACATGAAAGATATAAGCTCTTCATTTATTAACTATTTAGAAAAGCAAATCTAATCCTAAAACATAAATGAAAATGCTGAAAAAACAAGGAGTAAGGTTAGAAATACAGAGGATGCCCCATGGCATCAGATGTGTTCAATATAGTGTATACTGAGTATTTGCCTGCTTTCAGGCAAATCTGTCGGCTGCTTGTCGGATGTACCATGTCCAATTCTGCATATGGTAGGACTTTTTCCTATCCAAAAATCAAGCTGCTCGCAGCCGTCTGATGCATCAAATCTTCTTCTCATTCTCTTTCTTTTGCGTTTTTTCTTCCTGACAGGTTGTATCACTGATGGCGTGGAACTTTTTGCTTCAAAGCTCTCAGGTGAAGTATGTAAGATATGCGTGACATGTCTTTCTTCGTTCTGCATCTGCTTGTAAAGGATGATGGATCAGTCTCACAGGTGCCATGGGTTATAACTTGATCTTCTATAATTGGTGGATGAATTTGATTATTAATTTTTCTTTTATCCAGGTCACCTTCAATTATCCACTTTTCAATGGAACAAAGGACCTCATAATAAGATGGAGCTTGTTGCAACAGATAAGGAGGCTCCTGATTTATTGACGTTCCCTGGTTTCTTTCATCCTCTGACCATTGTTGAATTTTCTGAACCTGTATTTTAATAGCATTTATCTGACTAGAGTGTTCAACCTTCATAGCACTGATTTCCCTGGCATGGTTTTCTTCCATATCTTTTATTACTTTATCGTTCTTTTCCTTTATGGTCATAAAGCAATGCTGCATAGACTTTATCTCTTCCTTATGATTTGCTTGCATGGTAGCTAACTGATTATTATGATCGAAAGTTATGATAGTCATTTCTTCATCCATACTTAATAACTTGTTTTGCATAGAATTAATTTCCCTATCATGATTAGCTTTCATGGTCGTCATATTTTCCTCTAAGCTTGATAACTTGCTTTGCATAAAACTAATTTTTGTGTCATGATTAGTCTTCATGGCCTCAATTTCCTTAGCATGCTGATTTTGCATGATCTCCATCTCCCTATTATGTTTTTCCAGGTGGGTGCATAAAGTTCTCACATCATTGGTGTAATTAGTTTGATTAATCTCCATATTTTTTACCAGCAACATTAGTTCTTGTATAATTTGCTTTTGATCTTCCTTTTCATTGTCATTTGTCCTTGCTTTTCCACTATCATGAATTTGATCTGCAATGGTACAGGTGGATTGCACATTCTGATATGAAGAATTGTCTTGGAATCTTTCACCGACAGTTGGACCTTTTATAAGATTATTTTCATTCTGTTGCACAATTTTAGGGGCACAAGGCGAGCTATCTGGATAACCATATCTATCTTTAAAAACATTGACAATGTCTTGTAAAGAAGTGAAAGAATCTTCAAGACAATTATTAAACCAATTCAAAGCATCACCCTCTAAAGAAAAGACAAAAAGATGCATTTTGACATCTTCGTGATTGTACTGAGGGGGTCTACAATATATGATCATTACACGAGTAAACAAGCCTAGATGTCTTTTAACAGTGACTGAATCACCACTTGAGAACAAAGGTAATTTAGAAATGGCCACTTCCGGAATATCGTGGAGATCATCAGTAAAATGACATGGTTTAAACGAATAATCCATGATGAATAATGAGGGACCAAATGGATGATAGAAAGAGATCTTTGCTCAAGCAAATCAATAGATGAAGGAAGTGGAGTCGCCACTTGAACAATGAATCTAATTCTAGGATCCAAAAAGCAACCAACAAGCAGATATGAGGGAGGCTTCTTGTCTGGGAAAAATAAGAAAATGGAGTCGCCACCCAAACAAGAAACAAACCGAAGAGAAGTTGCTAATATGGCGAAAAATAAGGTGATGAAAAGATCAAAAGATGCCAAAGAAAGTTGGCCGTTAGATAGGCTAATGAATGGCGTAAAAGATAAGATGATGCCAAAAAATTTTGACTCTGCCAGCTCAAATGAGATATGCAAAAGATGAAAGAATGATAAATGTCGTTGAAACGCCAGGGCCAGAAAAACTCTATCCTCAACAACGGCGCCAAAAAATGTTGTCGCACAAATTGTCACGACAACGCTCAGACCGGGGGCTGTCACCCTGATCCCCGATCTCTCTGTTTAAGCCTGTCTCCCGCGGCTAAGGGGGGTAGACCCTATGGGATAATGGATGACCAACTGGGGACTAGTTGGGTTGGGAGACATGAGGGAAAACAAGCACTTAATTGATTTTATTAAGTTAATAGACCAGTGCCTTACAGAGTTAAAGATTAAACGATCATTTATCAAATGTTGCAAAAATATGAACTCACTAACAATCGTTTACCATCAAATAAATCAATCAATGATTAAATTTTACCAAATGTGAGATAATCAATAAATGCTCAATACTCCTGCAATTAAAATTCGAAAGATTAAGAGCTTTAAATAACCACGTAATTTTAACCAGAGATCACATTCATATGGCTAATCTTCAAATGATCATTCAAGCATATTTAACGACATGAAAACATTAATCCCACATCAAAATTTTAGCTTCGGCAGAAAAGATATATGACAAATCCTTGAGCCAAGACTGAAACTGGCAAAACATTTCCAAAATATTTTTATACTTTTTAAATAAAACAAGACTAAAGACTAAATGAAACTTTAAATCTAAAATCTAAATAATACTAAAATCTAAACTAAATTAAAAGAAACCCTTTTTTTCTTTATTATTTTATTTTTATTTTTATTTTTGTTTGTTGGTTGTGTGTAGGTGCTGAAGCAGCGTGGAAGGAATCCGCAGGAAGTAATGCTGAAGAGAAATGCAGAAATGGAGCTATGAGGAGACAGGGATTTGATTTGCAGCAGAGTGAGAGGAGCTCTAAATATTTTCCAAAAATCTTGACAAAATTTTAAACTCGCTCTCCTTCAGATTTCTTGAAACCCTCATAAAAAAAAAATTAGATCTGAAAATGAATGATTTTAAAACCCTTGGAATGCAAGCTTGCTGGTTGATATTTTTGGAAAACAATTTTAAATGAAACCCCAACAAACAGATAGCTTAGAGAATCTCGAATTTCTTTAGCAGAAAACCTGCAAGAACTGATCCTGAGGCCAGATCTTACCCTCCAGGGCCTAGATCTGGCTTTAGACAAAAATTTCTCCTCAAACCTGTAACCTGCAACCTGTAATGGCAAAACAGAACACCCAAAGATAATATGTGCAAGAATCGAAACTGAAAACCCTAACTAAATAATTACAATATTCACAAACTGCGGACTCTAAAATAGCCAGATTTCTCGTTATGCTACATAAATATTTTTAGAATTTAAATTTTATTGTGAGATACTTCAGAAAACCCTGCATGCATTCATTAAAAAAAAAATACAGATGATAAACCCGAGATTAAAAACTAGCTGGGCTCTTTCAGAAAACACAATCCGGGAGTTGGCTGGTTCAGCCGAGAACTTCCCCTAACGCCCAATAAACTCAAAACTTAAGATTTCTTGCATAGCTTAAAATCAACCATTAACATAGAGGGAGAAAAAAATAATGAAATCCAGATCTAATGGAGATACTTGCCATTATATTTCAGAATCTAAACTATCGTTCAAACCCTAGAGATCAGACAAGATACCTGTGCCTGAATCAATCTTCATCAAGCTAAAATCAATAGCTGAAAATAAAATTATGCAGAAAAATAAATCATCTTACATCGCTTTCAGAAGAGTAACACCAGCAAGATTTTTTAACCGCAAAGTCTTTCTTTATTGCACAAAAATGACTACAAGAGAGCTTTCTTTAGCACCAGACTCTAAGATCTAATCTGATCTCAAAATGACACCTAGCACCCTATTTAAAGGAGAAAATCCCAACGGCTAGTTCGAGTGATCCACGTCAAACTAATCTCGACTGTTGATGAGGATCAAGACATCTCTTAATCTCATCCGTTGAATTTTTTAATGCATTAAAAAATTGAAATTCTCAAAATATTATTATTTTTTTAAGTTTTTTATTTTATTTTTAATTTTATATTTTATATTTTTATTTTATATTTTTTTAATTTATTTTATAAATGGATCCTTGAACCTAGCCTTTGGAAAAATCACTTAGGACCTAGTACTTAGGACTTATGAGGGGATTAAAACATTTTCTAACCCTCAAGACACTTTACATTATGACTTTTACAATTTTACATCTCAAGGGGGACAACCCATTTGACATAGATCCTCATAGACCACCCAGTTCTGCGACACAACTATAATTTAGCAGATCAACGCACTAGGATTCCCCTAAGATTTTAATGACAAAATTCATTCTGGCTTTGGGGTTAGGCTGAAGGAAAACTCTGCCGATCATGGATCGGTGAGGCAAAAAACCTTCCGGAACGTAGATTATCACTAAAAAATTAGGTCCACCTAGGCAATTTACATACATGACTCAACTCTGCTAAGATTATTTACAATTCACACATGCAGACTGGGTTTACAATCATAATATGATCAAGTCGACGATGGCTGTCGAATGGCACGGACACGTCAATCAAGCGCTACCCCTTTGTGAAGAAAAGGGGGTGTACTGCTAAGGGTAGTTGACACATAGTGGTCAACACCACCAAATTAGAAAAGTGAGATGAAGAGCTAGAAATCATGAAGGTCAATCACTTTGATCATGTGGCCACCTATTAAAATCATTTGATCATCATGGAAGCAAATCATGATAAAGTAATAAGGGACATGGAAATCGGTTTTCAGAGCTGGTTGTCAACTATAGAAGAAAAACATGATGAGGAGCTAAAGATCTTCAAAATTAATCACTCCAATCAAATAGCCACCTCAGAGGAAAAGTGTGCTCAAGAGATGAAAGCTATGATGTCCAATATGCAAAATCATAATGACAAAACAATAAACGATATGGAGGTTGGTTAGATATATCTTCAAAATAAGTCATTAACCATGGAGGAAAGCGATGTCAAGGAAATTAATGCTATAAAGGTTGAACACTCAAATTAGATGGATGCCATCAGAATTGAAAAGACCACTCTTTTAGAATAAGCTGCAAATGATGGAAAAGACACAGGTTCGGAGACTTCAGCTCAGAATGAATGATCCAAGGGGGTAGCACAAAGGATTTTTCATGACTCATAGGTCCCTCAGTCCGCTAGAGCAGTTCTCATCTCATTGCAAGAAGGTCACCATAATTGGAAAAGAGATTAAGAATGATCAAGCTTATGTCTCTCCTTTGACAGAGTATACTCAGAATAAGGTTGGGCTCAATTCAGATTCCTCAGATCTTTCATCCAACATTCTCAGGATCAAGACATAAAATCTACATCGATCCCACTATTAACTTCACAGCTTGCCAGAAACAAAAGTAAAGTGCATAAAAGAAGGAAGAGGTTTGATGGCATCAGATGGCCAGGAGCAACTCGATATTGGGATAAGTCAAAGTCCCAACATTTTCAGAATTCGGCATGGTACATCTACTAAGCAGCGCATAGAACTGCCAAAATGTCGGCAGATGCTCAGTATGCACTATGTTCAAGACATCTAATGCCATAGGGTATCGTTTGTATAGTATCTTTAACCCTACTCCTTTTCATTTATGTTGTTTTAATAGTTTTATTTCACGCATTTATGTTATGTCTTTTAAATTTCAGTTTGTTTGAGTAGATTTTTTATTCTAGCGAATTTACAATGTATGCATGATGATTTCAATTTTGAATGGATATCTATTTGATGGACTTCTGTTTTCTTGGATACAGAATTTGGGATTTTGACATTACTTTATGGAATCAACATGTCCCCATATGGAGCCAGATGTTGCACTCATTTTTGTCAAAGTTCCAAGGAAGCAAATGTACCTAATTTTATAAGGATCGAGATCATCAACCATCAACATTATGTGTCATTGTAAACCCATTCTGCAAATTTTTAATGTAAATGATGCTAGTAAGACCATATATGTATGTAACAACCTAGGTAAGCCTATTATTTTGGCAAAGTTTCATCTTAGGAGGTTTTTCATCTCACTGACTCATCTATGTTTCTAAACATAGATGGTCGGAAAAGTTTTTCCCTCCAACCTGACCCCAAAGCTAGGGTAGAATTCTTCGTCAAAATCTTAGGTGAGTCCTAATGTTTTAGACGAGTCTTATGTAAAAGTGGTTTGGGAATAATTTAAGCTAGTTGGATAAATTATTTTATTAAAAATCACTTGGTCTACTAGATCATATTGTGTCACAAAATTGGGTATGTAATTTGAGAATCTATACTGAACAGGTGTTCCCTCTTTGAGAGTTGAATTGTAATTATCTTATGTAAAAAATATTTTAGTGCATGGTCGCTCATAATTAGACACCATGGCTAAAATATTAGAGGAAGGAAAAATATTTAATCCCCTCAAGTGTCAATTAATTAAATTTTCTGGCAAAAATTAAATTCATCCCAGGCCAAGAATTAACTAATTAGAGTAAAATGTACAGTTTTAGAGAAATTAAATTCTCCAAGTGGAAAAATTCGTGGGTATAAAATAAATTAATTTTTGGAGCTCCCCCACCAAGGGAATATTGGAAATTTAAAGAAAAATTGGACTCTTGGGCCTTAGTCGTCAAGTCAAAGTCAAATTTTTGAGGAAATTAGCTCAAAATAATTAATTTTTGAGCCAATAAAAAATGAGTTAAATGAGAAATTCGAAAATTCCTCAAAAATAATTATTTCAACGACAGAGATTAAAAGTTGATCAAATACTTTTCGATGACCGAGATTATTTTGATGAGGATCAAGCCAACTCGCTATTATTATTCCACTTGGAGGATTTATCTATAAATTGGGAGTCATTTGTGTGTCAAAGCCATCAGATATTGGCTAAAGAAATTATGCAGAAAAACTGATGTAACGCTACTATCTCACTGAGAACAATATTTGAATCATAATAAAGACTTTAGGGTGCAATTCATGGTGTTTATTGTTTACTGATTTGTGGTACGTGTTGGGTATGGGCTTTCTTATATTGTGCTTAAATATTTTTTAAAGTTTGTTTTCATTAGATAGGGATAAAAATCATTCTATTGGTAGATTTTGGGTTTATCTTAGGCGATCGGATTTGCCATATGTCTAACAAGCTTTCTTGAAGAAAATATATAGTGTTTGCAGATTCCCCAGTCCTTGGGCTCCACGTTCACAAATTGTGGAAGTAGGCTGGCCTTGTTTGGACTCTGAATATTTATATGGTTTATTTAATTTCGCTAAGGCTGTAGCTTCCATCTATTCTTAGAAATACACAGCCATTTATCAAAAAAATTCTGATAAAATTATTTCTCAAAATTTCTTCTAAAAAGCCTTGTATATTTGTAAATTTTGTAAATAAATTTGTATAATATATTTGTAAATTATTTTTCCTAATTGGGGTTTTAGATTTTTTAGTATTTATTGGGATTTTCAATATTTTTATCTCCATTTTTGCAAGAGAGATAAAGTGAAAGAGCTAAGATAGAGCTAGATCTAGGCCCTTGAGGGTAAGATCTAGTCTCCAAATTTCTTTGCAAGGCCAGCCATTGAAGAAATTGAGCAAAATCGCAGATCTAAAGCAAATTAATTTTTCTGAATCAAGAGTTTCAAGTTTCAGCCCTCCCAGGGCCGGATCTAGCCTCTCCAAGGCCAATATCTTCCTCCTAAGGCCTTGCATCAGCCTCTTAGACCCCTGCGTCATTTTTTTAGCCCTTTTAGGGCTGGTCGTAGCCTCTAGGGGCCTTGATCTTCCCTATTTGGCCATGAGTCAAAAGTTTTAGGTATTTTTAGTTCTGGCCGTCGGCCTAGGAGGCCTCGACCTGCCTCATTTGCCCTGGACGACTGCCTTTAGGGTAGGTTGTGGGAATTTCAAGCCCTTCCCTACCCTTTGCCCCCTTTGTCCTCCTCTTGGCCTCCTTTTCTAGCCTTCGCTCTCCCTTTTTTCCCTCCTTTTGGCCCTTTTCAACCCTTCTTCAACCTCTAACCCTAGCTACTAGGCCTTTTAGGCCTTCTCTAGCCCAACACTAGCCCTATTGGGCCTAGTGTTAGTTCTTCCTAGCCATAGGTTGCCCTCTGTCCATCTCTGGAATTTTTTGGACTGAAAACTTGTTATGTTTTGCAAAGAGATTGGCTCAAATCTTGTGTTTTCAGGTGACAAGTACATTGGAGAAACTTTGGTAAATTTGGGCAAGTGTGCTAGAAGGCCTTGGGTCTAGGGTTTTCTCTCTATACCTTCACTTTCTCACTGTTTTGCTACAACTGTAATTTTTATTTTGTAACAGCAAATTGAAAGCCCTAAAAACCAGTGTTACAAGAGTCTCCGATCACTCGCGAGTACTCACGATTCCGACTCTGATCTTCAACCAAACGAGCTGATTTGAATCTCGGCGAGTCAAACTCATGTTGACCAAGTTTGACTCATGGTGAACGTGAGTTTGACTCTTGATTTCGGCGATTTGTAGAGGACTCAATGAGCCACTCAGATTCATAGGTTAAAAGTCTGTAGGGTTTTATTTTGTGGTTTCAGTTTCACTTCTTTTTGCCACCTGCCGTGCTTAGAGGTCGCTTTCATTTATTCTTGTCGCCCACCTATCTAGAGACGTTGTGGATCAAACGACGCCCGTCACGTTCTTTCTTCACTACGTGCAATTCGGCTTCAATAAAAATGAACTCTTTCTCTAATTCATCAAGATCGCAATGGGTTTTGCTGGTCAACTTCATGTATACAATATTAGGTAGACGACTTCATGTATTAGGCAAAAACTTTAGCATTGGTTAGATCGCTCGTCTTACTAGACTACACTGCTTTCCGGGTTTTCTATGCCTTAGGTCCAACCACACCGCCTTCACCATGCCCAAAGAGTCACCTAAGTGAATTATGTGTCTGCTTATCAAACACGACTTACTTGCCTCGATGCTCATGCAAGAAACTATTGACTTGGTTCAATGGTTGGTATAAGTACATATTTGTGGCTACTCCCCAATGGTCGAGCAACGTTCTTTTCCTTTAAAAATGTCATTTTGAATAAAAGAAACTAGTTGCAGTTTGTTAGCTCAATATCGTTTTGAATAAAAGCAAATCGTTGCAAAATGTTGGAACTTTACAAGGACTTATCATAATGAAACAATTACTTAAATTCATTTGTTGTTGTTGAGTGTATAAGTGATCTACCAATGGATATAATGCACTACCAATGCAAACTTAACCCAATTTAGAAGTCATGCTACTGTAACCCCAAGTAAGATTTTAGTAAGTCCGTGGTGTTGGTTGACAAAAACTTGGAAGTTGCTCGTATCGTTTGAATCTTTGTACCTATTTTTAAATGTTTTCCAATAATAAATATATTTTATACTTGAGAAGTATACACTTTGCCTTCATGATTTTTTGGACATCTGTTGATATCATGCATTGTTTGGACATGGCTTTATTGAATATCAATGAACTATTTTTTTTTAAATTCAATATATGTGTATATATTTATTTATTGTATCCACTGATTTTTTCCCGATTCTTTCCCAATCCGATTAAAACTCTTCGCTCTTTTGCCTCGCCGATTTATTGCCGATTCCGAGTCTGGTAACATTGCTAAAAACACATCTAAGTGGTCTAAAAACCTCAAAAATTGCACAATAAAATTTCCCTAGTTTTTGAGCACTTGGGCATTGAATAGCTAGCCTAGATCTACATTTTAGCTAGCCCGGAATATCTCCGCATAACAGTGAAATCAGATCTGATATTTTCTGAATATTGCATCTTAAAGGACTTAAAAATTAAGTTTGGCAAACTTACTCTAGCATTTGGGCACATTTTGGCACAAGTTATTGCACTAATAACTCACTGTTGGTTTACTTTTTTAACTGCTGTAATAGGTATATAAGATCTGATATAACAGTGAGTAAATCATCATAAGAAGGATAACTAACTCGTGTTTTACATTGGCAAGTTGTTAGGCATCTCATTGATCATATCTGGTTACTACATGCTTGCTATCACTTGGATGTAGATTGATTTACTTGCTGCTGTCCTAAAGTTAATAAGTGCTGATAATTCTAAAGTGTTACTGCAGTTATTGGTTAATTGGAAGCTAACAATGGTTTGTCTTGTCTTAGCTCTAAGAATTATCAATACTTGCAATTAAATCACTCACACATCTGAGCGCTAATTTTCTCATCTTGTTGATGGTTTAAAGTTACTTTGGGCATTTGAGATTTAATTGGCATTGAGGTATCTCTTTCTCTTGTTGTTTTGATATTCAGTTGGCACTATAACATTAGCATAAGATCATTGATAATCCTGTTGTAGAATCATCATTGGAATACCTTGAGTAATTGTGATTGGCATCTTGTGTTGATAATTGTTGGCTAATTGATAGTTGGATAAGTGCTCTAAGTTCCTCTAATTGTTATCATTGGTTAATGATCTTGTGGATTGGTTTATTGTTTAACATTAGCACTACTATCATTAAGCACTTGTCGTGTTTTAAGATTATCTTTTAAATTCATCATTAAGTACTCTTGTTATAAGATAATCAACATCAAGTACTTGAGTTACATAAACAATCTTAACTCAAGATTCACTCAACCCATCTTGCATTTCATTCTAAGTATAGTTGCATTAATAACTTACCTCCAAGCTTAAGCTTGGTTGATAGACTCCTAGGACAACCCTTTCTCATCTAGTTTGAGGGATTCAACCCCTTTTTCGAGGTTAATACAGTGACCTTGCAGTCGTCAGAGCCACAGTCTATGCAGCGCCGAAGGCACTAGGTGGTTGTAACACAACGGGAGGTATCATTAATCAAATCTCTGCTTGCTTCCCGTTGGCTTCCATCCCACAACCTACTCTAAATACTGATCTCAAAACAGTTAGGAGAGAGGTTCCACTTAGACTAGGCATATAATCTAAAAGTAACCAAGATCCTTGCATTACACCTAGTTTCTAGGACATCTAAGTAGCAGTTGTCCATCCGGTTACTTGGTTCTAATTTATAATAAGCAAGAATTTTGACTCCGTAAGGCACTGGTCTCATTTCCAAATCTAATTGAATCCTTAAGTCTTTCTAAATTAAACCGAGTAGCTAGGACACTCAACTGCGTCTCCCAGATAAATTGGTTCCCAACTTGTCTTTCATCCTCTCATTTTCATAGGGTCTAACCCCCCATAGCCTGTTGTTGGGAGACAACTAGAACAAAGTGGGTAGGGATCAGAGTGATAGCTCCCTAAGCCGTTGTCGTGATGCATGTACAATCCGAGCAACAACAAGTCCTTAGGGATAGCTTAATCACTTGGGACATCTGTCAAAGGTTGTTGCCAATGGGGAGGTCACAATTTCAAGTCCCACAGGGTTGCGGCTAGAGGTCAATTGACCTTCCATCCAGAAATTCTAAGGAAGAAGAGCAAGTGCTCCATGTGGTAATGATTACCAATGTTTGGGTCATGTTAAGCCCCATATTTTCTTGCACAACCAGAGAGTTAAGATCCAGTGAGATTCCATCATGCTGGTTACATCACAGGTGCACCCAAATATTCATATTAGAGCTTATTTCAAAGTCAGTTTCATTAGATTTTTGGGAAATTGCTATTTTTAGTAGGTTCTTTTTTCCTTAGGAGTCAAAGTTCCAAGACCCACTTAGCAGAGAGGCATACATATTCTCGGTCTTTCTGAGAAATTTATTGCAATTACTGGTTATTATTCTTCTATCTTTTTAGATTATTTGTCTTCTGTGAATTATTTATAGCAAATAATGAATAAAAAACATGACTGCAATTTCACCAAAAATTAATCATATGAGCTGAGAAAATAACGCACACATAAAATTGGACACCGATATTTTGGACAAAATAGTCCCTGTAAAAACCCCAGTGTGGGGAAAACCAATTCTGCAGACCAATTCTGCAGATGAGGGTTTATTTTATTTCTTCAGCAAATCAAGGATTATATAAACTGTTTGTCTGACAATGGCAAAGCTCTGACAATTTATCTTCTTTACTTCCACTGAACAAATCAAACTAGGAAATTCATGATCTCCCTCTACAAACCAACTCAACCTCCCCTAGGCTATTCACACTTCGTCTCGCAACATACACTGGCTAACATGAAATTCGAATTGGCCTTCTTGACAACTTGCATTGCCTTCGGGAAACCAATCTCAAGAGTAATACTGCCTGCAACAACTCAATAGACCAACTCGCACTTCCTATGGGAAATTGATTCGGCAACTGGAAACAAAAATGAGTCTCTAGAAACTCACACTAGATAAATTGATTACTCGCATTGCTTGTCTCGACCTTCCTCCCGCAGAATAATCCGACCCCTTCCTTGCTCTTGGAAAACTAGAATCATTGTGAAGAAATTCTATGTAAATTCTCTCAATTTCTCCTACTGAAAACCCGGTTGCTGGTGTCTCCCACACTATCATTGCGCCTTTGATATCACTGCAAATTTGCTTGTTCGAATGATCTCCATGTTGATTTGGGGTAGCATCAGATGTGCTCTAGGCCTTAAATTTTGCAAGGAGGCTTGGGCACATGTATTCCAAAGAACCCAAAACGTGTTTTGGGAAATTCCACCTAGAAACGATTTTATTAAAATAATTAATATTTAAGGAATTTAGACTTCTGTGATCCATAACATTGTTTAGAGGATTTTCGGCGAAATCATATAGATAATCATTTGTCGACGCGTTTCGAACCAACCAGTGTGGTTCATCGTCAGGACAAGTTGAAGAACCAGATCCAACTTATCATGTTAAATAGTCTGAGCAGAGATTACAAGGGCTAGTTAACGGCTAATTTTGACTAAGAGACCCAGGTCAAAAATTAAAACTAAAAAATTAATATTATAATA